>JAAQRG010276843.1:0-13071 GCA_011634625.1 Babylonia areolata | reverse complement strand
AATAGAATAGAATATGTCTTTATTACCAAGTGTACCAGGGTCACAAGGAATGTGGGGAAGGGGGGGGGGGTAGTACATAACAAGGTACGAACATAAATCGAGAATCATACACAAACACAGATACAGTAGAAATTAGGATACATACAAGTGCATATCATTATAAAAACTTGTACATACTCACACATGCTCGTACTGCACGCACACACACACACTCAAACACACACACACACACACACACACACACACACACACATGCACACGCGCGCGCGCGTTTGAACAGAAGCCGTATATTACATGTGGATGGGGATGATGACCAGATCTTCAGGTAGATGGTTGTTGATTGCACAATTCTATTTATCATACTGGATTTGTTCGAGAGACAGGGCATTGACTGCTTTGGGGAAAAAGCTATTGGCGAAGCGATTGGTTTTCGTCATAATACTTCTGTACCGTCGACCAGAGGGGAACATCTCGAAAATCCCCAAAGCTGGGTGTGATTCGCCCTGGCTGATTGATTTTGTTTTTTTGAGTAGCCGCTTATAATATATGTCTTCAGAGAAGGTAGATCAGCCCCGGTAATCTTGGTGGAAGAAGAAGAAGAAGAAGAGCAACAACAACAGTAACACCAAAAATAGAAACAAAAATATTATATGAACAAGTATAAATAGAAGAAGTAATAGTAGTAGTATAAATCCCGGTTTATATGGGAATCGAACCCGTGACCACTCGCTTCTAAGTCAGGCGCAATACTTCTATGCACACCGCTCCACATTAGAATGTCAAATATACACTAAGCAAAGGAAAACATAGAATGAGGTCTCTGTCCCTATTCGGTTGCAGCACGTGCACAATGTTTCCCATAATAAAGAACCATGCAGTGCTGGTTTCCTCCGGACATCAGTGTCAAAACGGCCACCCCAGTTATCGGGTTCCGGCCAACGCAATAAAGAAGAGACGCCAATCACAAGAGACAGAGGAATGCGTCAAGATTTCCACGTGTACCCCTCGGCGAGTGTCCTCTTTCAACGGAAGCGTGAGTAAATATGTGCGCGGATGACAAGCCATCCATCCATTTTCACCCCCATCAATACGAAACTGAGAGGGGGGCCGGGGGAATGACGAAGCTGCAATCAGAAGATGGGTCAGTTTCAGTTTCAGTTTCAGTAGCTCAAGGAGGCGTCACTGCGTTCGGATAAATCCATATACGCTACACCACATCTACCAAGCAGATGCCTGACCAGCAGCGTAACCCAACGCGCTTAGTCAGGCCTTGAGAAAAAAGAAGGAAAAGATAAATACATAAAAAAGAACTATTACTACTAATAATAATATGTATAAGGCGCGCAAAAACTTGATGAAGTCAACTATAAGCGTACAAAAAAGAAAAAAAAGGAAAGAAAAAAAGAAAAAGAAACAAAAAAGAAGTAAATAATAAATAAATAAATAAATAAATAATAATAATAAAATAAAGAAAGAAAGAAGATGGTCAGTAGATGAGAAAACGACATATTGTGACAGTCAGTGTGATTGAAACTAAGAAGCCATCCAGCCATTTTTACCCACATCAACACAAAGTTGGAAATGCGTTTAAGAAACAACAGCAGGTGAGGAGTGGGGAGTGGGGGTGAGGGGGGGGGGGGGGGGTGGACGAAGCAGAGGAACTACAGTAATCGTGAGTAAGAAAATGGTCAGCAGACGACCCCCCCCATCCCCCCGCACCCCCCGACCTCCTCCTCTTCTTCTTCCCGTCCTCCTCCTTCTCATTGTTCCAGTTGTTCATGTTACAGCTCTTGTTTATATGGACGCATACACTTGTATGCACACCCACTTGCACATTCACACATACAATCGCGTACGAGGGTATCGGGTAAAGAATCTGAACACAGCTTTCTGGGCACACTTATAACCAGATATTGACAGCCCCTCACATGCACACAATGTTTAAAAAGACATTTTACACCACCCTCAGCTTAACTGCGGTCACATACATAAATTTCCACGAAATATATTTATCTCACAATAGTTGTAGCGTTCACCGGGATCCCCTGGCTGGTCAGTGACAAAGCATTTGCCTCACTCTGCAGATTTGATGGGCACACTAAAAAACAGAAACACCAAAATGCGCGAGACAAGAGAGATGTATTGCAAGATTTGCACATGCTTCCTCAAGGGGGGGTTTCTGTTTTTGTGGAAATGTATCTGGATTTGCTTGCGTGTGACAAGCGATTTCTTTTCTGCGTCCCCCCCCCCCTTGGGCCTGTTGAGTGTGAAACAGCAAACACGGGTCTTCGAATCGTGCTTCACTGGAAGAGTTCGACACATACTGTTTTCTGTTTCTACAGAATGTGAGCTGGGAGAATAAACGCCAATACTTTGAGCTTTTAAGCAGCAGCAGTTCAACATTACCTGCCCACAAAGAATATCATGTTTGAAAAAAAAAGATAATGGACCTGTAACGTTTATTCATGTTGTAAGTCCTAATCATGGAAACACACAGACTTCTGTTTCAAAAAGCATTGAGATAGTTCAAGGGTATCGGAAATGTACTCAGCTGTATTGTGTGGTAACGTGTTGTGGTAACAACATAAACTTACTCCCTAAGGATGCAAACATTTCAGAGAACGTTTGGTATCTGAAATGTTCACACACACACACACACACATACACACACACACTCTCTCTCTCTCTCTCTATATATATATATATCTTCTCTCTCTCTCTCTCTCTCTCTCTCTCTCTATATATATATATATATATATATATATATGTGTGTGTGTGTGTGTGTGTGTTTGTGTGTGTGTGTGTGTTCTATCTAGTATAATGTTACACAGAAGAACAGAATGACGAACGCTATCTTAATTCTTGTGAAATGATGGCACAAGCAATGGACAGGAAGGTAGCGGAGAAACAGCACAACAGGATTAAAAACAAAAACAAAAAACAAACAAACAAAAAAACCTTGCAAGATACCACCAAACATTAACTACAACACAACACACGCTCGCACTTCCCAGCAAACTGACACGTGAATGCTATAATATCCACACTGACATAATTCTAGACACTTGTTTAAACCCTCATCCACGTTCCCCTCCTCGCCCTCCCCCGCTGCCCCCCCACATCCCTCACATCTCCCCCCAAACCCCTTCACCCCTCCCATCCCCCGGTCTGCCCCCTTACTCCCCCAAATAAACGACTGTAGATGTTACAACATCGGAAGCATCACAGACGCTGAAAGAGGAGCTGATTGGACAGCCACAATTCTCGGAAGGCAATGCACAAGGGTTTGGACAGTCAGACACATCCTGAAGTGCATCTCATCAGCTGCACTTGTTAAAAAAAAGAAGAAGAAAGTTTTGTTGGCGGAGACAGCATCTGTCAATAGCTGCTGTACGGGGCAGAGTCAGATTGTGTATCTTCTTGCTGGTAACACGTCTCAAAAAAAGTGGAACAGCTAGTGAAGATGGTGCCAACTGTTGATTTATGATGAACTCTTGGTATCTGAAATGTTGACATGCTGTGTGTGTGTGTGTGTGTGTGTGTGTGTGTGTGTGTGTGTGTGAGAGAGAGAGAGAGAGAGAGAGAGAGAGAGAGAGTATTTCATGCCTGTGCTTTATATCTTATTCTATCTTTTGTTATGTTACTTGGAAGAACAGTTTTAATTCTTGTGAAATGGTAGTACAAGGAATGGAGAGGAAGACAACAGACAAAAAGCACAACAGGATGAAAAAACAAACAAACAAACAAACAAAAACAAACACCCCAAATCTTGCAAGATACTACCACACAATAACTACAACACAACACTCACACACACTTGCCAGCAAACTGCCAAGTGTAAGTTACGTTGTAATATCAATACGGACAGAATTCCAGACACTTGTTCAAACCCTCAAGCTCATTCCCCCCTCTCCCTACCCACCCACCCCCAAATCCCCATCCCCCACATCTCCCCCCAAACCCCTTCACCCCTCCCATCCCCCGGTCTGCCCCCTTACTCCCCCCTAAATAAACGACTGTAGATGTTACAACATCGGAAGCATCACAGACGCTGAAAGAGAAGCTGATTGGACAGCCACAATTCTCGGAAGGCAATGCACAAGGGTTTGGACAGTCAGACACATCCTGAAGTGCATCTCATCAGCTGCACTTGGAAGAAAGGGAAAGTTTTGTTGGCGGAGACAGCATCTGTCAATAGCTGCTGTAAGGGGCAGAGTCAGATTGTGTATCTTCTCGCTGGCAACCCGTCGCAAAAAAAGGTAGGACTCTACATTGAAACTGGATTATTCATCATACTGGTGATGGTGGTGCAAGTTGTAGATTTATGATGAACTTTTAGTATCTGAAATGTTGACAGTCTCTCTCTCTCTCTCTCTCTCTCTCTCTCTGTGTGTGTGTGTGTGTGTGTGTGTGTGTGTGTGTGTGTGTGTGTGTGTAATGTGCACATGTACTTATATGGACATGCTAAAGTGTTACAAAAATCTACTTTATTTGTGTTTTTATATGATTCTTGATTCATGTTTGCACTCTTGATGCACGTACTGTCCCATCCACCCCCAAGTACTAATTGCTAACCCAGTACACTGAAAGCCATATACTACTACTACTGTTACTTCTTCTTCTACTACTACTACTACATTACTACTACTACCACTGGACATGAAATATTTTTATATAGCGCTTTCCAGAAGTACTGCTCAAAGCGTTTTACATTTCGTTCCCACCCCCTCTCCCCTCCACCCCTCCCCACAGAATACACTCGCGCACTACCTCCATTCAACATTGAAAACCACGCACCCACCCCCTCACACCTCCCCAAAGAATACACTCGCGCACTACCTCCATTCAACATTGAAAACCACGCACCCAACCCCTCCCCCATCCCCACAGAATATACTTGCGCACTACCTCCATTCAACATTGAAAACCACGCACCCACCTCCACCCCTCCCACAGAATACACTTCGCGCACTACCTCCATTCAACATTGAAAACCACGCACCCACCCCCTCCACCCCTCCCACAGAATACACTCGCGCACTACCTCCATTCAACATTGAAAACCACGCACCCACCCCTCACCCATCCACCCCTCCCACAGAATACACTCGCGCACTATCTCCGTTCAACATTGAAAACCACGCACCACCCTCCCCTCCCCTCCCACAGACCACACTTCGCGCACTACTCATTCAACATTGAAAACTACACGCACCCACTCCTCACACTCCACTCCTCCTCACAGAATACACTTCAGGTACTATCTCATTCAGTCATTGAAACTACGCACCCACCCCCTTCACTCCTCCTCACAGTTTCACTTTGTGTACTTCATGTCCATTCAACATTGAAAACCACGCACCCACCCCTCACACCTCCACCCCTCCCCACAGAATACACTCGCACACTACCTCCATTCAACATTGAAAACCACGCACCCACCCCCTCACACCTCCACCCCTCCCCACAGAATACACTCGCACACTACCTCCATTCAACATTGAAAACCACGCACCCACCCCCTCACACCTCCACCCCTCCCCACAGAATACACTCGCACACTACCTCCATTCAACATTGAAAACCACGCACCCACCCCCTCACACCTCCACCCCTCCCCACAGAATACACTCGCGCACTACCTCCATTCAACATTGAAAACCACGCACCCACCCCCTCACACCTCCACCCCTCCCCACAGAATACACTCGCGCACTACCTCCATTCAACATTGAAAACCACGCACCCACCCATGACGCCCTCCAGAAAACGAATCCTTGCAACATGCATTCACGCATGCACACACGCACAAATGCACGGACACTCGCAAGCACCCCACCACACACACACACACACACACACACACACACACATGGCAAACGGCTTCCCCCCACAATAAAACAGCATTTGGAACCAGATCAAAGCAACTCCAGCACATATTCTATTTTATTCTATGTTGTGAACACGGTCACACACGACATATTGCTCTTGCTGCTGCTGCTGTTGCTGCTGTGATACCGTCCTTGCAGCCCCATCGCCTTCCAAGCATACCATTCTTCCACCTTATCCGTCACCACCCATCATCCCATCTCTCCTTTTTTCATAATGCAGAAAACGTAGTGTCGAGTACGCCCATATGGACAATTCCGCACGCTTTGACACCTCTTTGAAACCGAAACAAGAGAAAACTACCATCCCCGCAGCATTCCTGCAACATCTGATGGGCGCTCAAGACCTGACCACTGCTTTGGATCCACGTCAAGGTCGGGTACCGGGTACCTGACCCCCCATTGCCGCCCCGATTAACCCGCTTTTTGTCAGGCATCTGCCAAGCAAATATGTGTGGTGTATACGAATTTGTCCGAACGCAGTGAGGCTTCCTTCACAAACTGAAACTGAAACTCATCACCCATACTACCACAGACACTATTGGCAATTCCTGTCTTTTTTGTTGTTGTTGTTGTGCCTGTTTTGTTGCTGATGGTGACGCTGGTATAAACGAAAGCGAGACCGTTTCCACGACAGTTCACATGGAACCCCACATGCACCTTACGTGAAAAAATAAACGTGAAAAAACAAAAGCAAAAAACAAACGAAGACACACGGACAGCCTCAAAATTCTGACCTTCCACTGTCTGTCTGCCTGTTCGTCTCATTTTCTCTTCCCTCTATCCCTGTTCCCCGTAGTTCGGTTACACTAACAACGAAATTTCTTTTGTTTTGTTTTTTCAGCTTCGCCTCTCAGTCTTTCTGTCACCGTCTCTGTGTCTGTGTCTGTGTCTGTCTGCCTCTCTGTCTCTATCTCTTTCTCTCTTCTCTCTCTAGAAAAAAAAAAATCTTCGGCCCACATATTATTGACAACCTTGCCTATCTAAATTGACATTGTTATCCTTTTCTGACAATAGCGTTGTTAGAAATGTATCCATTGCTGCTTCATAACCTGGTAATATTCATAGTTGTATCTTAACCAGTCTTTTTGTTCAAAATTCAGCTTATACCACAATTTGAAATTAGCTCACAGTTAGGCCATCAGTAAAGTGAAAGCTGTGCTATCAATGGTTTCTACACTGCAGTGGGAAATCATTAAAGCTTAGTCTTTTGTGAAGGACTATTACTCTCAAACTAGGGGGCAAGATTTGCACTGGCTCTTTGTGCTTCAGCCTTTTGGACTAGCTGGCCTTTGGGAACCATCCCAACGCTGACTGCCCAAAAGCCCTCTTGGCCGAGAGAGTGGGGATGTAATTTGGGCAAGACACTCTTCCACTTTAATCAAATTCTAGCCCAGATGGTTGGGGCAACAGTTGCCTCCTCCGCTGTACCGATGGTCATAGTCGGACACGACTGACTATAAAACAAAACAAAACATTCTTTTTGTTATGATTATTTATAGCTCGTTATATACTGGTCATAATCCCCTTCACGAGGGACCAAGGCCTGAAGTCAATGAACCATCTGAAATCCTCAGTCTCTCTGTCTCTCTCTCCGAACTACTGTCCAGGTGAACATTTTACGACGGTTCCTCACAGTGGTGATGGTTCGAGGCCCTGAATCTGCAAAGTGTTGTGTCCTGGGGGTATTGCACTTCACTCCCAGTTTCCTCATACCACACAGGTGTGAATGGGTACCCGACTACAGCTGGAGAAAGTTTAACTCTCTCCATACGAACGGCGAAAGAGACGACGTTAACAGCGTTTCATCTCCAATTACCACCATCAAAATATTACAAGCGGAAGGCTTTTATACTGAAGAGGTGAATGTTGACAAAGAATACCACAATTCTGACGACGGAAGCTAAAGGTTGGGTCATTGAGACACCCACTGGACATCCGAGGGGTCTGTGTAGAGGAGATGAGAGGACTGGCCGTACTGAGTGAGTTAAATGGTGGAAGGAAATGACTGGGCCCCGCCTTCCTATGCAGAGATACCACGGATCAAGAATTCACTTCCCCGATGGCCGTAAAAGGGCTACAGGACCTTTCACTTTTTAACCTTTAACGCGACTGGAGCCATTATACAAACTGAAGTTAATCCCACAATGACAGGAAGTGGCGGGAGGTTTTTGAGGAATCCCAGGAGGACGCTTCCAGTGCGAACTGTGTGAAAGTGACTCAGCAGCAGTGCGGGTTCTGTTCTGGTGTGTGGCCTCCTGGTGACCTGCCATCGATGTTCCCTGTGAAGTGCCGACGCTGGGATGGCGACAGACGAACCTGAGTGTGTCCGTTATAGAACACTCGGAATGAGCGGCGTGGGAGTAATTCCGAATGAAACGGTGCAGATGGCAGGGCAGAAACAAATCACCTTTGTGAATGTGTGTGACTTAAAATGCCCCAACTTTGCCAAACTTGAGAAGAAGAATCTTTTGGAAAGAATAGCATAAAATACAAAAAAAAAAAAAAAGGAATAAATCAAATCGAAATAGATTTGGTAATTCAATAGAGTCCGATGTTAAAGGTAGGGTTAAACAGAGAGGATAGTGGGCACCGGAGGGATTGTAGGGTGTGGAGACATAGAGAAATGTCTAGAGTCAGATAGAGTGCATGCTTGTGTCTCAATAGTCACACACACACACACACACACACACACACACACACACACAGAGAGAGAGAGAGAGAGAGGAAATGGTCGCGGATCTAGATGACTAAGACCAAAGCAGGCAGGAACATATCGTGGCGAACCAAGTAAAGATTTCTGTTGTTTGATTTGCAGTACTTCAGAAGAATCAGAACAGAGCACAACAACACACAGTATGCAGACTGACAGAGAAACACGAAGATACTGCCGGAGAGTGCCCACAGACAGTAAGGAGATAGTGCCCACGCTTTCGTCGGGAACATTTGGTCGCTTGCAGAGCGACAAAAAGGTCATGGGCAGCCCACCATCTAACTCGCTTCTCTGGGTGTGCACTGCCTTTCTTCTGACATCTTTTCGGTAGAGTTCGATCACATTTTATTTGCGCAGACTGAAACAAACAACAAGAACTATGTCATCAAAAAGGTCTTTGGAACTCAAGACAAATACATTTTAACAGAAAGGAACGCGGTAAGTTTATTACTTTAAAATCTTTCAGCATTATCATTATTACAATTATTGTTATTATTATCATATTATTATTATTATTATTATTTTAATTGGGCGTGTTTCTTTTAAATTCTCTGCCATTCAATTATTCGAACTGGTCTATTTATAATTCAACACAGAGTCCTCATTGTCATCCTCCTCCTCTTTTAGCATTACCAATATAAACACACAAAAAAGCCCCAAAGTCTGTGGTCTTTCATGCCCTACTGTAATGGTGACCTCATTTTCGATTCCCCTCCACTTCCGTGCTTGGGGCGAGTCTTGTCAAGGTTTTCAGTGTCGGCGGATTCCTTGGAGACTGCCGTTGGAGGGACGTGGTGGCGGTCTCCACTCTATGGGAGACGCTCACTCAGTCTGGCTCCGCGACTAAGCTATCATTGTCGTCAGTAGGGGGCTTTGTAGGTGGTGTCCTAAGTATGTTAAATCAGAACAGGCGCTAGTGAACACTCAAGTGCGAAAGAAAATCTGCCTCCCTTCGCCAAATTCCTATTTGTGGCAACGATAACAGTGAGAATCATAATGATGATGATGATGGTGGTGATGATGATGAACAAAGTGACCAAGAAAACGACTAAGGCTATGACGATGATCAATAACTGATAAAAGAGGATACTTCTTGTTTGATTGTGTGTTATGTTTCTCATTTTGCCCATTTTTCTTTCATGAACACACACACACACACACACACACACACACACACACACACACACACACACACACACACACACACACAAAACAGGTGTCAGTTTAGCAAACTATACTGACAATATCCTTCACTTTTACGTTTGCAGGTAAACATCCTCTCTGACATACAAGAATGAATCAAACTGTTTAAATTCAATGGGGGCGACTCACCCTCACCCTCTTCAGTTTTTATCTGGTGACCCGTCCGTTCTTTTGAACACAACGCTCTCCATCAGCTTGAAACGCTTCCAGTGCACAGAACACAACAAGTTCTCCTTACTTCAAATGTTGTTGTAACAATTTATCGTTTCCTTGACAAGTGGTAAACTTCTATAGCCCAACACTTTTTTATAATTTTTTTTAATCAACATTTAAATTTTTTTTTCTTTCACATGTAGACAAAAATGCAACAACAATAATTTCACACAATATACCATTGTAATAAACTAAAGACATTGATAATAATAAGTGAAATAGGATAAAGTAGATAGGGCATAAGTCAATGGATGAGTTTTGTTAGAGTCAGCAACGACAGTTTACCCCCGAATCAATCACATCAATTATGAGAGATAATTAGCCCAGCACATTTATCCTTTCCTTTACAAAGTAGTTTCCAGTCCAGCACAATTCTGAATAGATAAATAAATAAATAAATGAATAAAAAAAAATCGTGTGTTTGCTATTGCCACTCCCGGCAGGCCTCACAAAATGGCAGGCAAAAGGAATTGCTTGTCACGTGCACGCTTGTCCCTGGACACTTGGGTGGGAAGCGGGGAAACTCCTTGGAGGATGCACGTGCAAATCTCTCGAGACGTTTCTCTGTCTCGTGCATTTGGCAGTTTCTTCTTTAGTGTGTCGCGATATCTTCGTAAACCCCCCCCAAACAAACAAGAGAGGCAAGGCCTTCAAAACTCACTTGTGATACACACACACAAAAAGAAAATCCAAGCTTTTTATGTATTGAGTATAATTTCAAAATGTAATGTTTTAGATGAGAAAGATCAGTTTAAAGCAGATTAAGTCCCCCTAGCATTAATTACATAGTAATTTTCCCTTTTTTACTATCAGCACCAAAACGTTTGCAAAATAAATAAAACTTCCATGCTTAGCAAAAGAAGTTCCTGTTTGAACAAAAAATGATAATAATGACTGCTCTGGTTTTTGGGTCAGAATATCAAATCAAAGTGCCAAGTTTAGAGAATACAAAAAATATAAATATAACAGTAAATACAGTTTGCATATAATTAGGCTTCATTTTTTATTTTTTTGTGCCCATCCCAGAGGTGCAATATTGTCTTAAACAAGATGACTGGAAAGAACTGAATTTTTCCTATTTTTATGCCTAATTTGGTGTCAACTGACAAAGTTTTTGGAGAGAAAATGTCAATGTTAAAGTTTACCACGGACACACAGACACACAGACACACACACACACACACACACACACACACACACACACACACACACACACACACACAACCGAACACCGGGTTAAAACATAGACGTGTCTCGCTTTGTCGGCTATGTCCACTGAACGGTTCAGTGAGACTTGGTCGTTTCAAAGCCGTAGGGATTAGTATTTTCGATCCTTTTATTTGCTCTCTTTAAAAACAAAAACAAAACAAAAACAAACAACAACAACAACAAAAACAACAAACAAACATACAAACAAACAAAACAACCCAAAATGATGCCAGACAAGTCTACTAGCCTCTACTAATCACACACACACACACACACACACACACACACAATTGACCCCCACCTCCCCCTCTTACACACAATGCTTGCGTATGTGTTCGCTTGCGAGTACATACACGTGAGCGTATCTAGCTATGCGTTTTCACACAACTGTAAAAGTCATAAGAGTGTCAAGTTTCGCTGTGGCTTACGCGACATTGATGCACGGGCCAAAGAGAGGCTTTAAAGGAAAAGAATAGGAATATAAATGTCAGTGTCAAACAGGGAAAATCCTCGTTTAAGTGCTTCTGTTTCTCTAGGAATCAGTCTGAGCGACGGAAGCTGATGACCAATCATTAATCGAGTCTTGTGCAGACTGTTACGGTATTCAGCCATTTCATTTCAGTTTCAGTAGCTCAAGGAGGCGTCACTGCGTTCGGAAAAATCCATATACGCTACACCACATCTGCCAAGCAGATGCCTGACCAGCAGCGTAACCCAACGCGCTTAGTCAGGCCTTGAGAAAAAAAAAAAAAAAGGAGGTGAATAAATGATATATAAGCAAATAGATGTAAAACATGAAGACACACATTCACATATACACCCACACATGCATAACAGATATCCACCGAACATGCAGTTTCACAGATATGAAAGCACAGTCAAATACATATAAACGTACATGAGCTCCAACACACACACACCACACACATTACCCTGCACCTCCTCTACCCCCCTCCTCCACACACTCATTTCTAGTCTACGTATCACAGCTTCCACGGCACACACACACACACACACACACACACACACACACACACACACACACACACACACACACACACACACACACAAAGATATATATATATATACGTTCCAATATCCTGTTGCTCCCACAGTGTAGGCATGCATACACTCACATACCTCATCCTCTACCCCACCTCATTTGAGATGCGTCAATGTATGATTGAAACAACAACTACTACTACTATTGCTACTGCTGCTAATGCTACCAAGGCAATAGCAACAAAAAGCAACAATAGATAGTCAATAAATTTGAATGTGACAATAAAGGCGTAATAACATGACATGACATAATTATGGCATAATAACATGTGCAGGAATCATTCTGGGACGGGATAGAATATAACAAAACAGAATTGGACATGACATAACAAAATGAAATAGAATAGAACAAAATAAGATAGAACAGAATAGAATAGAATTAATTGTTTGGAATGGCATTAAAACAGTTTTGTCATTTTGGAAAGACTGAATTAAAAAAAACAAAACAAAAAAACAAAACAATACACTGCATCCCGCTCCTTTAAACTGTCACAATGAAGATATCTTGTAACACTGCCGTCATTAACATAACCCTTAGAAAAGATAGCTGTCTCAACTGTCTCATGCAACAAAGTCCTGTCCGCTCCACCAAGCGCTCTGAGAGAAAACCTGGCCCGACCCAATCACAGCAGCCCGTAAGCTCTACGGAGGACTGGAGGACCTGCGAAGTACTGCCGCCTTCGTCGAGGAGACGGGGGGAATCCATGTGATAAATGACGAACTAGACAACAATAGTAATGATGATAATAACAATAACAATAATAATGATATTAGAAACATTTT
>JAAQRG010276841.1:0-11400 GCA_011634625.1 Babylonia areolata | reverse complement strand
AAACAACACCCCTCCACCCCTACCCCCCACTAAACTCCCCCCCCAAAAAAAAAACAACAACACAACCTCCCAAAAACAACAACCACAACCACCTTCAAATCAACAAACAATAACCATCAAACCACACGCGCTGTGCTGAACGTCGGAGAACTACCTTCTTTTGGTGATATTGCTTCATAAAACATAGAAAAATAACTTTCTGTAAGTAACCGAACAATAATACTTTACTTTTCAGAATAGACTGAACCCTAAATAAGATGAATGAACAAATGAAAAAAAAAAAAAAAAAATCCAATGGAATAAATCAAAATCCAGCAATAAAAATAGCTCAGGGATGCAATGTACTAATGGCAAGAAACAACAGCACTGAAGGTTTTGCCCCCCTACCTGTCTTCCTCACACCTGAGTGCACTTCTGCACACACACACACACACACACACTCACACTCACACACACACACACAAACACAAACACACAATTGAAACATGGACATATCGATTTTGGGGGTAAAAATTCCAAACCACAGAATGAAAGCAGGCACACACACACACACACACACACAGAGCAATAGTAAAAATGAATGGTTTGTGAAGAATCAATAGCATCTAAGCATTTTGAAACAACAAAGATAAATTTATAAAAGATGCAGCTGAAATACAATGAATGACCTCGAAACACAAAGAATGTTATACAAATAAAAGAGTTGGAGGGGGGACAGAGAAAAGTACAAGGATAGGACAGTGTATGCTGCATAGTAAAAAAAAAAAAGAAAAAAAAAAAAAGTCAAAAGGTCCCACAGCCTTGTAACGCCACCGGGGAAATGAATTCACATTCACTGTTTTAACCTTACCTGACTGAAGTCAGGAACCCATTCACACCTGGGTGCAGTGAGGAAAATGGGAGTAAAGAGCCTTTCCCAAGGACACAGCACCATGCTGGAGTAAAGAGCCTTTCCCAAGGACATGGCACCATGCCAGAGCAAAGAGCCTTTCCCAAGGACACAGCACCACGCCGGAGTAAAGAGCCTTTCCCAAGGACACAGCACCATGCTGGAGTAAAGAGCCTTTCCCAAGGACATGGCACCATGCCAGAGCAAAGAGCCTTTCCCAAGGACACAGCACCACGCCGGAGTAAAGAGCCTTTCCCAAGGACACAGCACCATGCTGGAGTAAAGAGCCTTTCCCAAGGACATGGCACCATGCCAGAGTAAAGAGCCTTTCCCAAGGACACAGCACCACGCCAGAGTAAAGAGCCTTTCCCAAGGACACGGCACCACGCCAGAGTAAAGGGCCTTTCCCAAGGACACGGCACCATGATGGAGTAAAGAGCCTTTCTCAAGGACACGGCACCTTGCCAGAGTAAAGAACCTTTCCCAAGGACACAGCACCATGCCAGAGCAAAGAGCCTTTCCCAAGGACACAGCACCACGCCGGAGTAAAGAGCCTTTCCCAAGGACACGGCACCATGCTGGAGTAAAGAACCTTTCCCAAGGACATGGCACCACGCCGGAGTAAAGAGCCTTTCCTAAAGACATGGCACCATACCGGAGTAAAGAGCCTTTCCCAAGGACACGGCACCACGCCAGAGTAAAGGGCCTTTCCCAAGGACACGGCACCATGATGGAGTAAAGAGCCTTTCTCAAGGACACGGCACCTTGCCAGAGTAAAGAACCTTTCCCAAGGACACAGCACCATGCCAGAGCAAAGAGCCTTTCCCAAGGACACAGCACCACGCCGGAGTAAAGAGCCTTTCCCAAGGACACGGCACCATGCTGGAGTAAAGAACCTTTCCCAAGGACATGGCACCACGCCGGAGTAAAGAGCCTTTCCTAAAGACATGGCACCATGCTGGAGTAAAGAGCCTTTCCCAAGGACACAGCACCACACCGGAGTAAAGAGCCTTTCCCAAGGACACGGCACCATGCCGGAGTAAAGAGCCTTTCCCAAGGACACGGCACCATACCGGAGTAAAAAGCCTTTCCCAAAGACACGGCACCACGCCGGAGTAAAGAACCTTTCCCAAGGACACGGCACCACGCCGGAGTAAAGAGCCTTTCCCAAGGACACGGCACCATGCCAGAGTAAAGAGCCTTTCCCAAGGACACGGCACCACACTGGAGTAAAGAGCTTTACCCAAAGGACACAGCACCACACCGGAGTAAAGAGCCTTTCCCAAGGACACGGCACCATGCCAGAGTAAAGAGCCTTTCCCAAGGACACAGAACCATGCCAGAGTAAAGAGCCTTTCCTGCTGACACGGCACCACGCCGGAGTAAAGAGCCTTTCCCAAGGACACAGCACCACGCCAGAGTAAAGGGCCTTTCCCAAGGACACGGCACCATGCCGGAGTAAAGAACCTTTCCCAAGGACACGGCACCATGCCAGAGTAAAGAGCCTTTCCCAAGGACACGGCACCATGACGGAGTAAAGAGCCTTCAAGGACACGGCACCATGCCAGAGTAAAGAACCTTTCCCAAGGACACAGCACCATGCCAGAGCAAAGAGCCTTCCTAAGGACACAGCACCATGCCAGAGCAAAGAGCCTTTCCCAAGGACATGGCACTCATGCTGGCAAAAGAGCCCTTACCTTAAAGGACACAGCACCATGCCGGGAGTAAAGAGCCTTTCCCAAGGACACAGCACCACATACCGGAGTAAAGAGCCTTTCCAGGACACAGCACCACACCGGAGTAAAGAGCCTTCCCACGGACACAGAACCATGCCGGAGTAAAGAGCTTTACCCAAAGGACACGGCGCCATGCCGGAGTAAAGAGCCTTTCCCACGGACACAGAACCATGCCGGAGTAAAGAGCTTTACCCAAAGGACACGGCGCCATGCCGGAGTAAAGAGCCTTTCCCAAGGACACGGCACCATGCCGGAGTAAAGAGCTTTACCCAAAGGACACGGCGCCATGCCGGAGTAAAGAGCCTTTCCCAAGGACACAGCACCACGCCCGAGTAAAGAGCCTTTCCCAAGGACACAGCACCATGCTGGAGTAAAGAACCTTTCCCAAGGACACGGCACCACGCCGGAGTAAAGAGCCTTTCCTAAAGACACGGCACCATGCTGGAGTAAAGAGACTTTCCCAAGGACACAGCACCACACCGGAGTAAAGAGCCTTTCCCAAGGACACGGCACCACACTGGAGTAAAGAGCTTTACCCAAAGGACACAGCACCATGCCGGAGTAAAGAGCCTTTCCCAAGGACACAGCACCATGCCGGAGTAAAGAGCCTTTCCCAAGGACACAGCACCATGCCGGAGTAAAGAGCCTTTCCCAAGGACACAGCACCATGCTGGAGTAAAGAGCCTTTCCCAAGGACACGGCACCATGCCGGAGTAAAGAGCCTTTCCCAAGGACACAGCACCACGCCGGAGTAAAGAACCTTTCCCAAGGACACCGCACCATGCCGGAGTAAAGAGCCTTTCCCAAGGACACGGCACCATGCTGAGTTAAAGAGCCTTTCCCAAGGACACGGCACCATGCTGAGTTAAGGAGCCTTTCCCAAGGACACGGCACCATGCTGAGTTAAAGAGCCTTTCCCAAGGACACGGCACCATGCTGAGTTAAAGAGCCTTTCCCAAAGATACATCACCATGCGGAAGTGGGGCCTCGAACACTGATCACTGGTGAACACGTGTCACAAGTCTGACCGATCCTGCCATGGCACTTCCATAATGCATGAGAGGGGGAGATGACAAGGCAGACTCACTAATACAGTTAAAACACAGAAACAAACATGCACAATCCTTAGTCATTTTGGTCTTTTTCCATCAGATTTTTTTTACATGTTAAAGAACAGACTTTATCTGGGCAGTGAAGAAGTTGACTTCTTCTTAATCCTTCCCCATTCCTCTAAGACACTTCCTTCTCAGCAGGTGCGATGGTGGTGAGGTAAAAGAAAAGATTCCTGAAGATGTGAGAAATATTTACTGAAGTATACTCGTCAACATTTCATATAAAACAAGCCATAATGATACTGGAAAAATATACAAAAAACAACCTTACGCTATCTGGACTTATTATACAAATGATCTACAAATCAAACTTGATAAAAAATGACATACACGTACGCAAGATATGTGCATTTTTGTCAAGAGAATGAAAGTCATGTGGAAGGAAAAGGTAATGTGCATTCACCACAACACAAAGATCCGACTAAAACAAATCATCCCACCAGATTTGACAGGAAAAGAATTCGGAATTGTTCACCTATGCACTCAAGCTTGCCCATTGCACCTCACACCTCCAACACTCACAACATTTTCACACACATCCTGCATGGTGTATTTTCTGTCACACCACTTCTTATGACTTGACCTCGTTTCTCTCAAATTTGGCAAACATGGTCTGTGGAGTCTTCTGGTCACACACCTTTTGACCGACACCATTTCACTGAGGATCGGGCCCTGCCTTTCTGCAGCAGCCCCGGACACAGTGACAATGAAATCACTGCCCTGATGGCCATCAGAGGCTATGGGACCTCAAACTTTTTTAACTTTCTTTTCAAACGTGGCGTACGTGTTCCCTAAACGTCTTGTCACACCACATTTAACTTGGCCTCATTCTTCTCTAACATGGGGTACATGTTGTCTAATGTCTTGGCCCACCACTTCTTTTAACATTGACCTAGTTGTTTTCAAACGTGGGGTACGTCTGATGTCACACAACTTCCTTTAAGTTGACCTGGTTCTTTTCAAACGTGGGGTACGTCTGATGTCACACCACTTCCTTTAACTTGACCTAGTTCTTTTCAAATGTGGTGTACATGTTGTCTAGGGTCTTGTCACACCACTTACTTTAATGTGGCCTAGTTCTTTTCAAACGTGTGGTATATGTAGTCTAATGTCTTGTCACACCACTTCCTTTAACTTGACCTCGTTGTTCTCGAGCTTGGCGTACAAGTTCTCCAGCGTGTTGTGCAGGGTGTGGAAGGCGGGGCGGGAGGTAGGGCGGCGGTGCCAGCACTGCTTCATCAGGTCGTACACCTGCTGTGGAGTCCTGTCTGGCTGGGCCAGCACCTTGCCCTCCTTGAGGTACCGCACCACCTCCTCGTGAGTCAGTCCGTAGTAGGGCTGCAGGGCGAAGGCGAAGATCTCCCAAAGCACCACCCCGAAGGACCAGACGTCGGACTGCGTGGAGAACTTGTTGTAGAGGATGGCCTCCAGCGGCATCCAGCGGATGGGCACGGCGTCCTGCTCACTGCCCCGGTAGTAGTCCACGCTGTGCACGCTGCGTGCCAGGCCAAAGTCGGAGATCTTGACCACCAGGTGGTGCCCCACTAGACAGTTGCGCGTGGCCAGGTCGCGGTGCACGTAGCCCCTGTGGGCCAGGTAGGCCATGCCACCCGCCACCTGCCCCGCGATGTACACCTGTTCGCTCGTGCTCAGTCTGGCTGGGGACTCCTCCCCTCCCCCCTCCTCCCTCCCTGCCTCTTCCTCCTCCTCCTCCTCCACCTCCACCCGCAGTCCGTCCTCCAGGTCCACAGTATGGTCACGTGACCGGGGAATTCGCAGGCTAAACTGCTCGGGGCTGCACAGCCTGAGGAACTCGTTGAGGTCTCCTTTGCTCATGAACTCGAACAGCAGACACATGGGCTTGCCCACAGCACACACCCCTAACAAGCGCACGATGTTGGGGTGGTCAAAGTCGGCCATGAGGGACGCTTCCCGCTCAAAGTCCAGCTGCAGGTCCTCTGAAGCGTCCTCCTTCAGCATCTTGACAGCGATCAGTGTGGACTCCCCAGCCTTGATCCGCCCGCTGCCCGAGTTGGAGCCCGCCACCTTGGCTTTGAAGACACGGCCGAAGGCCCCCTGGCCGATATCACGCAGAAACACGATGTTATTTCTGGGGAACTCGTAGCCTTCCAGTTTGGGGTTCAGCTTCCCCGTCCTGACCTGGTGGTAGGCAGCATTGTCTGGCAGCTGAGCTATGGCGGCATCCACGTCGTCCTTGGCAGCAGCTTTGTAACCATGGTGACTGCCGCGACGCCGACGGAGGATGTTGAGGAGGAGAGCGATGGAGAGGCTGATGATGATGATACCCACAGCAGACACCACGGATATGATGATGATGGCCACCAGTGTGACTTTGGGCGACTCCTCCAGCTGAGTGGAGTCAGCCAGTGTGCTGTTGTCTGCCCCTGAAACACGCCACAACTTGCTTTGATAATCACCAAAAGGTGGTGCAGATTTCCCCCCAAAAATGTTAGTTCCTGAGTAGCACTGATTCTACAGTTTCGGAAATTATCGGAAAATCCTTAGATGGATCATGAAAATTCAGAAATGGAAGCATCAGCAGAACTTAATCAGTATGAACATCAGGACTATTGGATTTTGTTTGTAACGACCACATCCTTTCAACAACGTGCTTTACATACAGAACTGTCTCCTGCAAAACAGATATGAACTCCTTTGTGGGCAATGTATGAAATGGTCTGAATGTGTTTGTCTTCAAACTGAAATACAAGAGACAAACGAGGTCTGCAAAACAACATCCCCCCTCTTGTGATGTGGTTGGAAAACACGTGGTGACCTGTAAAGAATAGGAAAGGATCCGTTTTGACCCTAGACACTGAGGAATGGTGAGTGATGTCACACTGTGTAAAATGGGTCACAGACCAACACTCACCACACTTGGGCACGTCACACCACACTTGGGCACGTCACAGACCAACACTCACCACACTTGGGCACGTCACACCACACTTGGGCACGTCACAGACTGACACTCACCACACTTGGGCACGTCACAGACCGACACTCACCACACTTGGGCATGTCACAGACCGACACTCACCACACTTGGGCACGTCACAGACCGACACTCACCACACTTGGGCATGTCACAGACCGACACTCACCACACCAAAGCACGTCACAGACTGACACTCACCACACCAAAGCATGTCACAGACTGACACTCACCACACTTGGGCACGTCACAGACTGACACTCACCACACTTGGGCACGTCACAGACTGACACTCACCACACTAAAGCATGTCACAGACTGACACTCACCACACTTGGGCACGTCACAGAATGACACTCACCACACTTGGGCATGTCGCAGACCGACACTCACCACACTTGGGCATGTCACAGACTGACACTCACCACACCTGGGCACGTCACAGACTGACACTCATCACACTTGGGCACGTCACAGACTGACACTCATCACACTTGGGCACGTCACAGACTGACACTCATCACACTTGGGCACGTCACAGACTGACACCACACCTGGGCATGTCACAGACTGACACTCACCACACCTGGGCACGTCACAGACCGACACTCACCACACTTGGGCACGTCACAGACTGACACTCACCACACCAAAGCACGTCACAGACTGACACTCACCACACCAAAGCACGTCACAGACTGACACTCACCACACTAAAGCACGTCACAGACTGACACTCACCACACCAAAGCACGTCACAGACTGACACTCACCACACCAAAGCACGTCACAGACTGACACTCACCACACTAAAGCACGTCACAGACTGACACTCACCACACCAAAGCACGTCACAGACTGACACTCACCACACCAAAGCACGTCACAGACTGACACTCACCACACTAAAGCACGTCACAGACTGACACTCACCACACCAAAGCACGTCACAGACTGACACTCACCACACCAAAGCACGTCACAGACTGACACTCACCACACTAAAGCACGTCACAGACTGACACTCACCACACCAAAGCACGTCACAGACTGACACTCACCACACCAAAGCACGTCACAGACTGACACTCACCACACTAAAGCATGTCACAGACTGACACTCACCACACTTGGGCACGTCACACACTGACACTCACCACACTTGGGCATGTCGCAGACCGACACTCACCACACCTGGGCATGTCACAGACTGACACTCACCACACCTGGGCACGTCACAGACTGACACTCATCACACTTGGGCACGTCACAGACTGACACTCATCACACTTGGGCACGTCACAGACTGACACTCATCACACTTGGGCACGTCATAGACTGACACCACACCTGGGCGTGTCACAGACTGACACTCACCACACCTGGGGACGTCACAGACCGACACTCACCACACTTGGGCATGTCACATACCAACACTCACCACACCTGGGCATGTCACAGACTGACACTCACCACACTTGGGCACGTCACAGACCGACACTCACCACACATGGGCATGCCACAGACTGACACTCACCACACCTGGGCACGCTGCAGACTGACACTCACCACACTTGGGCACGTCACACCACACTTGGGTATGTCACAGAGTGACACTCACCACACCTGGGCATGTCACAGACCGACACTCACCACACTTGGGCACATTGCAGACTGATACTCACCACACTTGGGCACATCACAGACTGACACTCATCACACTTGGGCACACGTCACAGACCAACACTCACCACACTTGGGCACGTCACAGACTGACACTCACCACACTTGGGCACGTCAGACTGACACTCACCACACCTGGGCACGTCACAGACCGACACTCACCACACTTGGGCACGTCGCAGACCGACACTCACCACACTTGGGCACGTCACAGACCGACACTCACCACACCAAAGCACGTCACAGACTGACACTCACCACACCAAAGCATGTCGCAGACTGACACTCACCACACTTGGGCACGTCACAGACTGACACTCACCACACTAAAGCATGTCACAGACTGACACTCATCACACTTGGGCACGTCACAGACTGACACTCACCACACTTGGGCATGTCGCAGACCGACACTCACCACACTTGGGCATGTCACAGACTGACACTCATCACACCTCAGCACGTCACAGACTGACACTCATCACACTTGGGCACGTCACAGACTGACACTCATCACACTTGGGCACGTCACAGACTGACACCACACCTGGGCGTGTCACAGACTGACACTCACCACACCTGGGGACGTCACAGACCGACACTCACCACACTTGGGCATGTCACATACCAACACTCACCACACTTGGGCATGTCACAGACTGACACTCATCACACTTGGGCACGTCACAGACTGACACCACACCTGGGCGTGTCACAGACTGACACTCACCACACCTGGGCACGTCACAGACCGACACTCACCACACTTGGGCATGTCACAGACTGACACTCACCACACCTGGGCACGTCACAGACTGACACTCATCACACTTGGGCACGTCAGAGACTGACATTCATCACACTTGGGCACGTCACAGACTGACACTCACCACACTTGGGCACGTCACAGACTGACACCACACCTGGGCGTGTCACAGACTGACACTCACCACACCTGGGCACGTCACAGACCGACACTCACCACACTTGGGCATGTCACATACCAACACTCACCACACTTGGGCATGTCACAGACTGACACTCACCACACTTGGGCACGTCACAGACCGACACTTACCACACATGGGCATGCCACAGACTGACCTCACCACACCTGGGCACGCTGCCGGACTGACACTCACCACACTTGGGCACGTCACACACCACACTTGGGTGTCACAGGTGACACTCACCACACCTGGGCCACGTCTCGAGACCGGCCTCTCACCACACTTGGGCACATTGCAGACTGATACTCACCACACTTGGGCACATCACAGACTGACACTCATCACACTTGGGCACACGTCACAGACCAACACTCACCACACTTGGGCACGTCACAGACCGACACTCACCACACTTGGGCACGTCGCAGACCGACACTCACCACACTTGGGCACGTCACAGACCGACACTCACCACACTTGGGCACGTCACAGACTGACACTCACCACACTTAGGCACATCACAGACCAACACTCACCACATTTGGGCACGTCGCAGACCGACACTCACCACACTTGGGCACGTCACAGACCGACACTCACCACACTTGGGCACGTCGCAGACTGACACTCACCACACTTGGGCACGTCACATACCAACACTCACCACACTTGGGCATGTCACAGACTGACACTCATCACACTTGGGCACGTCACAGACTGACACCACACCTGGGCGTGTCACAGACTGACACTCACCACACCTGGGCACGTCCACCGGACCAGGCACCACACTTGGGCGTGTCACAGACTGACACTCACCACACCTGGGCACGTCACAGACTGACACTCATCACACTTGGGCACGTCAGAGACTGACATTCATCACACTTGGGCACGTCACAGACTGACACTCATCACACTTGGGCACGTCACAGACTGACACCACACCTGGGCGTGTCACAGACTGACACTCACCACACCTGGGCACGTCACAGACCGACACTCACCACACTTGGGCATGTCACATACCAACACTCACCACACTTGGGCATGTCACAGACTGACACTCACCACACTTGGGCACGTCACAGACCGACACTCACCACACATGGGCATGCCACAGACTGACACTCACCACACCTGGGCACGCTGCAGACTGACACTCACCACACTTGGGCACGTCACACCACACTTGGGTATGTCACAGAGTGACACTCACCACACCTGGGCACGTCACAGACCGACACTCACCACACTTGGGCACATTGCAGACTGATACTCACCACACTTGGGCACATCACAGACTGACACTCATCACACTTGGGCACACGTCACAGACCAACACTCACCACACTTGGGCACGTCGTAGACTGACACTCAGCAGACTGACACTCACCACACTTGGGCACGTCGCAGACTGACACTCACCACACTTGGGCACGTTGCAGACTGACACTCACCACACTTGGGCACGTCACACCACACTTGGGTATGTCACAGAGTGACACTCACCACACCTGGGCACGTCACAGACCGACACTCACCACACTTGGGCACATTGCAGACTGATACTCACCACACTTGGGCACATCACAGACTGACACTCATCACACTTGGGCACACGTCACAGACCAACACTCACCACACTTGGGCACGTCGTAGACTGACACTCAGCAGACTGACACTCACCACACTTGGGCACGTCGCAGACTGACACTCACCACACTTGGGCACGTTGCAGACTGACACTCACCACACTTGGGCACGTCACACCACACTTGGGTATGTCACAGAGTGACACTCACCACACCTGGGCACGTCACAGACCGACACTCACCACACTTGGGCACATTGCAGACTGATACTCACCACACTTGGGCACATCACAGACTGACACTCATCACACTTGGGCACACGTCACAGACCAACACTCACCACACTTGGGCACGTCACAGACTGACACTCACCACACTTGGGCACGTCAGACTGACACTCACCACACCTGGGCACGTCACAGACCGACACTCACCACACTTGGGCACGTCGCAGACCGACACTCACCACACTTGGGCAC
>JAAQRG010276840.1:0-7500 GCA_011634625.1 Babylonia areolata | reverse complement strand
GGATCCAGCGGTCTTATAAATTAGGTCGCCAGAACATACATTCATTGAAAATTAATCCAGAAGGTCTTGGCTTTGAAAACTTTTAGCGGGGTATTTGTTCATGGGGATTCATTGCAATGGTATAAACAGGGGTGAGGGGTGTTGGGGGTGGAATGGGGGGTAACTTTCATTTTCCTCAAAATTACAAATTGTAAAACTATTTCCTTGACTGTGTGATCTTGAACGAAGCCAAAGTGAAAATAGCTGGTACATTTCTACAAATACCTAAATGATGCACCAAGATGTCCCAACGAGGCTTGCAAGGGAAAACTTTGTTCTGCGACGGACAGCCACACATACAGATGTCAAGACGTGGCTCTCTTTATCCTAAACTTTCTCCAGCTTAGGAGGAACCGAATGTTTCAAATATGAAAGGGAAAAAAAATGCAGATTCTTGTGAAAAGCTATTCCGCCCTTTTTTCTTTCTTTATGTTTAATTACTTCTTTCTTTTTTTTTAAATGCTACTCAGTATCTGTCTGCTGACCCAAGACACACTGAGGTAAAGATTACGCAGAGGTATCCGCCCGCCCAACCCCGAACGCGGACGGCAGGTAATGCAGGTAGCGGACGGGACGCAGGTGGAGATCTTCAAAGCAGCCTTAACTGTCATGTTGCCTGCCTTTCTGCATCTCACCCGCTTGTCACAGCTCCTGACTCGGAACAAGGCAGTCGCGGACCTGACGTCACTTGTCCGTTCACCCCATCCCCCACACCCCCCCGAAAATTGATTAAAACCTGTCTCTGCGACTTCACTTTGCATGCAATTAAAATTCCCGTATTTTTCTCGAGGTCTCGGGGTACACAGGTGGCCCATAGACAGAAATGATTGTTTGCAAAGGTTAAAAGACGAAAGGCTGTTTATATGCAAGGGGGCGGGGAGCGTACTTTTTTTTCCGACACGAACTTTCGCTCTATCTTGTGAAAAAAAAATATGAATCCATTAAACAAATAAATTAAAGAACCAAAGCCACAACAAAGAAAACGTCAGTAAATGTGAGTACACGGCAATAAAACACCTGCGACTACAAAAAAAAAAGAAAAAAAGAAAAGAAAAAAAAAGAACAAAAAAAAAAAAAAAGAAAAGAAAAAAAAGAACAGGTACAACTGAACAGCATCCAAGTGACTCAGCCGCAGCTTGTGAAATGACTTCTCTGGTATGTGGGCGGGAGTTCTGCCCACAGAACATAACAAAACAAAAAAAATACCGAAAGGCAGACACAAGACGACGGACAGTGACAGACCTACAAACGAAAGAACCTCCTTCCCTACCGTGACCCCCTTCCCCTACACGCGGGTTTCCCGTTTTTTCCATCCAAATGGGCGATGACCGTGGAAAATCGGGAAGAACTGAAGCAAAATTTCTGCAGGACGGATATGTATTCATTATCTTACGTCTCAACCTTTCTGACACAACAAACACACAACCCCAAAATCGAAAAAGAAAATGACAAATGTAGACATTTACTACAAGGCTGGGAATACCGTTTTAGTCTTGACCCTTCCTCCGGGTTCAGGCTCTGACAAATGGCAGCCTGCTGAACGATCATAACTGAAAATAATGCTTTTTATCATAGCCCCGTAAGACACATACACAGAACTGAAATCGTGTCATCTGAGAACCCCACGTAAAACTGATGTCAATCTAAGTATAGTTCATAACATGCGTATTTTTGAGACAAACAGAAAAGTATCTATAACGTTTTAGAAACTTTTTTTATGTACAACAGTTGTAAAAGGCACTCAATGGCTTATTAAAAGACAATTGTGTGAACGGGCAGAATACATATTTAATGGATTCATCAATATTCTAATGCCTTTACATGACAGATACCGAATACTACTTTCTATTGGCTGAAATCGTGAAAGAATGATTTTTGGTCTTTATATGTGTATAGCAGAAGGAAGCCTTGAGCAAAGACGTATCGACCATGATTATCAATAGCTGTTTTCTGATATCTTCTATCTCCAGATGATCGTCAGTTTCTGCCACAGCTCTCCTTCTATCCTCGTTCACCATCATCACCACTATCACCACTCCTCTCGCTCAGTCGCTCTTTGACTTTCTCTCTGTCTCTGTTTCCCTCTATTTTGAAACCTTTATTCTGTCTCCTTCGTAAATAATCAAACATGTTCAGGTTTTTTTTCTATCTCTAGTGATAAAAAAAACCCAAACCAACCAAACAAACAAAACAAAAAAGAAAAAAAGGAACACCAACAAATATGCTACGGAAATATCTTTTTGATTTTTTTTTTTAATTCCATGACAGGCATGCATTCTAATAATGCTTTCATAATACAATATGGCGTCAGTCACGTCCGAGACAGATATATACCACTGCAGTGTTGGTCAGCAAATTAGAGCAACGTCCTTAAAAACACAAAACACACACACACACACACACACACACACACACACACACACACACACAAACAAACAAAAACAACAACCAAAAACAAACAAAAAACCCCCCAAACAAACCCAAAACAAAAACAGCAAAAAACCCAAAAAACAAAACAAACACACCCAAGACGTATCCAGCATGCAGCTGCATTATTCGGTTGATTGAGCATCAGAGTTAACATTCTAAAATCCCATCCTCGGGAGCCTAACTTTTGAAAAAAAGAGAGATATACTTGCTATCTGTTCTAACGTGATGTCATTTTGATGGTCAGTCTAGTGTTTAGCAGGCCTCTGTCTCTTGTCTCTGTCTGCCTCTCTCTCTCTCTCTCTGTGTGTGTGTGTGTGTGTGTGTGTGTGTGTGTGTGTGTGTCCGTAAAATAAAATAGTTTTCTCTGTTCTCTTCCCTTTGAGACGGTTATCTGAATGTGTGCCAAAGGTGAACGCGAATTTAGCTGCTCTCTTCGTCTCGGTTTTAAAAAAAAGTTCCTTTGTTTTGAATTTGAATAATTTGCTTTTTATTAAAATGAGACAGTTTATGACGTTATTCAGACAATGCAAAGATCTTCATTATTTGCTGTTGCCACAACGTGACATTTTACGATTACAGTAAATTATTTAAAACATTGCTGTTTTCATGCAGTGTTGGACAAAACAGGGAAAAAAAATGGAGAAAGAGAGAGACAGATAGACAGACAGAGGGAAAGGGAGATTCAGAGAGAGAGAGACAGACAGAGACAGAGAGAGAGAGAGACACACACACACACAGAGTTCGGAACTAAAACAATAATGGATAGATAACCTGACATCATACGGAACATATTGTGGAGAACAGCAGGTCAGATGAGGAAAACAAAGTAACATGCATTGTAATCATCTAATCAATATATGTACACACACACACACACACACACACACACACACACACACACACATAATGTATATACACGTACATACATACATACATACATACACACATAAGGACTATGCGCATATCGGTACACATACATCAATACATCGAATTGACAATGGAGCAAATGGCAACTACTGCATGCATATAACTACATTCAACAGAAAGAAAGGAAAAAAAGGAGGAAGTAACAGAAGTAACATGCATTACAAACGAATGAAATATAAAACAATACTTCAATTCACACAAATAAGCAGTAATGCAGTATGATGAGGTGGGGGGGGGGGGGGGGCCTGGGCAACCGTACACATCAAGAGTCAGTCGGTATCTACAAAGTGCACAATACATTACACTGTCATAAGCTGGGAAAGGTAAGGGTTTTTTTTTTAAGGTAGTTGGGCAGTGGTATTGTTTAATTGTTTCTGTGAGTGAGTTCCATGGAGTGGCGCCTGAGTAAACCAAACTGGATCTGAACAAATCAATTCTTAAGAGAGAGAGAGAGAGAGAGAGAGTGACACTGACACTGACACTGACACTGACATATTTTATTGTCCGTTTAGCATTAAAGCCCTCAAGACAAGGGGGAATGGCAATTGTTTTCATGAAATCAAAATACCATTCTAATGATCACACACACACACACACACACACACACACACACACACATACACACACACACGCACACACACACGCACACACACACACACACACACGCACACACACACTTAAAAACACAAAACACACACACACACACACACACACACACACACACACACACACACACACACACACACCAATGTCGTCTATCGGATCATCTTGAAATCGGAAGTTGGTTAATGATCTTTTTTCTTATATTCATTGCTTCTGCAATAAATTTTGCAACAATTTTAATTACAACTTCGCTGTTGCTGGATAGCAGATTTACAATATTGTCATCGCTTGGGTTGTCTTTAAGTATGTTTACTGCATTACAGTTTTACGTTCGTCTGCATAGGCAGCGCACTGAAATAAAAAATGCAAATCATTTTCTTGATCATTTCCACATGATGGACAAATCAAATCGTTTGAAGAATTTTCGCTTGAGTACCATCGCTCACAATTCTTCAGTCCGCTTACCCTATACCTGAATCGCACGAAGTTATCCCTGTGCCATTTATCAGTAACAAATGATAAATATTCTTCTGCCTGAAAAAACAGTTTTGAAGGAATAAAACCATCTATATTTGTCATTAATCTCCATATCTGAATGCCAGTTTTGCTTGTAACATGAGATTAGTCTGTCTTTAAATTCATTTATAAAGCTGTATTCACTCCCAGTACCTTGACTTAGCCATACAATACCAAAACCATTTTCACATAAGGTCTTTTGCACGTTTGAAACCCAGTTAAAGTGACCAGGTTCGTGTTGTAAAATGAGCATTTCATATGCCTGTCTGCATAATCTTGACAGTCGCAAACTGGTCAGTTTTAGCCAATATTTGATACATTTTATTGCTGTTCTGATATGTAAAGGACATCTTCCTGTTTCTCCATAGATAAGTTTATTTGATGTATGCAGTGGTACACTCAGGAATCTTTCGATCGCGTATGTGTGCACTTTTTCTATCTGTTTACCATTCCTCTTCTAAACCCCATACCTCTGCTGCATATGTTAACATTGGTCCGATTTCCTTGTCAAAAAGTTTCCAAAAGAAGTGAATATCGATTTATTTAATCTTTTCAGAGATTTCAATATTTCCATTACCCCTGTCCGCCCTTTTCTACACACATCAGATAAGGCATACTTCATTTTGTCGTGAAAACCATCCCTAAGTACTTGTGTGCGTTTGTCACCTTTCCTCTTCGTTTACATAGAACCATATTTCCCTATTAGCTAAGTGGCCACCCTTTCTAAAAATGATTATGTTTGTTTTTTCAAGGTTAACAGTTAAGTCTAGTCTATCCGTCTCTCTTCAGCATGTTAAGTTGATTCTGAAGACCGGTAACTGTATCTGTCAACAAAATAACATCATCAGCAAATAGTAAAAGGAAGATTGAGAGAGAGAGAGAGAGAGAGAGAGAGAGAGAGAGAGAGAGAGAGAGAGAGAGAGAGAGAGAGAGAGAAATCGTTTCTACATGGACAAGACAATATATTATGCATTATCAAAGTCGGGAAAAATAACCGCGATAATGGTCTTTTTGTCAACCGTTTTGATGCAGAAAATCTGTGTGATTCGAGTATAATTGATTAATGATAAATATTTTCTGTAGTTTTTTTATTTCTCAACGAATCAGTTTCTAATAAAAAAGAGAGAAAGAAATATAAAAAAAATCTGGCTAAGGGTGAGTCAGAAATGGACAAAATCCTCCAAAAACTACCCCAAATTAACCAACAAAATCCTCCAAAAACTACCCCAAATCAACCAACAAAATCCTTCAAAAACTACCCCAAATCAACCATGAAGCTCAATCAGGATTCAAGTATTCAGAGATACACCCAGACGATAATCTCTCACGTCAAGTAAATCCGTGATGCTACAGACAAGGCGATTGCGACGTGTAAATGGGAACACTAATATGTTTTAAATCATTGAAAACTGTAAGTATAGCAATAACAACAGCAACACATTTCTGCTGTCTGGGAGTTGTGTTCACGTAAACGGTCTGAAACCACAGGGCTTTTTTCTTTCTTTTTTTATTTAATAAACACCCACACCCACATGTATATCAATTTATTACATATATATATGTGTGTGTGTAATTATATATATATATATATATATATATATATTGTTTTACTTATATGCTGTTTCTATAAATTGATGTACGATGGTCTTCTTTCGATTTTTTTTCTTCAGATCGTGTATGTGTTCTGAATGTGTTCGTGCTTTTGTTGCTGTGTCTTTAATTTTTTTAAATTTTATTATTTAAAAAAAAAAGTACTTTGTCTTGAAAAGGAATCGAAAAATCAAAACAAAAAAACAACAAACAAAAAAAAGAAAAGAAAAAAAGAAAAGAAAAAAATATCAGTCACGGTAATAAAACAAAATTAAAGCAGAAATTGAATTCAGGCCATGTCTGTTTAAACATACTAATATGCCTTCTGATGTTATTTCAGTGCTGCTGTTACAATAACTTATATAGTAGCGCTAGTAATAACCGGCAGTGATGCCAGTAGCAGCAAAAGTATGGTACTAGTAGGTGCACTGAGTCGTCTCAATTGTATAGTAAACATGAGATGTCAAGAGTCATGCATTTTACCAGTGAATGCATATTCAAAAGAAATTTCAACCAAAACGAAATCACCAGCCTATCATATTCGTTCACTCCGATTGTCCCTGACACCGGCAGAGTAGCTATGAAAGTCGTGCTGTGCAGCCACAGACATCGGCCTTCCGCCTTAGCAAACACACGAATAATAAATTATTATCCAAACAGCACTGGCCCTCCCCGGATTACAGACACGAATAAATGTTAATATCCCAAGTGTTTACGCCCAAATGAATTCGCACGCGGTGACACGCGCCCTGAGCGATGAAAGGGGAGCACGCCTTGATGGTTTGATCTGATTGTTCTTACAGGTGTGAAAGGCCCGGAAGTCGCACGGCTGGAGGCTGCCACCGCTGTCGCGAGGGTGACGTCCCCTGCATAACCTCGGGCGGCGCGGGACGCTGCGAGGGTTTCCGACACGTGTTCTGTAACGGGGGAGATGGAGCGTGGGGCCTCGTGGTGAAACAGTACGTCACGGTTGGTCGTTTGGGGGCGGGAAGAGGGGGGGGGGGGTTGGGGGCAGGGGGGGTGTTGGGGGACGGGGGGATGGAAAAGTGGGTTGGTGTAGAGGGCCGGAGTTGAGTTAGCTGGTGGATGGTGGGGGGTGGGGACGGAGGGGGAAGTTGGGGAGTTTTGAGGAAGCTGTTTCTGTCATCTCCAATGTCTTCAGTACGTACAACGCCACACCCCACCCTCGAAAAGTACTTGGTTAAAGTGTAAATGATGTAGAATGGGAAGGCGAGTGGAAAGGTACAGGACGATGGATATGCGAAATTGGTGAGGAAGTTATTCTGTCATATTTTTTTCATCACTCATATGGAGTGCCAGCCGAAGACACCCACTCGTCCTTAAAGAGAGAGAGAGAGAGAGAGAGAGAGAGAGAGAGAGAGAGAGAAATCCACC
>JAAQRG010276825.1:5000-13079 GCA_011634625.1 Babylonia areolata | reverse complement strand
TTGCGTTATGTTGCGTTGCGTTGCGTTGTTTGTTGTGTCGCGATGCGTTGCGTTGCGATGCGATGTGATGCAATGCGTTGTGTTGCGTTGTGTTGTGTTGCGTTGCGTTGCGTTGTGTTGCGTTGCATTATATCGTAATTTGTACTGCACTGTATTGCACTATGGTATTGTACCACATGTAGACGAGCCTTCAGGGCCTGGATTGGCCTCATCAGTCACCTCCAGACCCACAGCCACAGATCTTCCATCTGATTTTTGAAGCCATGGTCATCTTCGAATCCGAAGGACGAACATCATCATTGTATCATGCTGTGTTCTGTTGTATTATATTGCTTGTCTTGTATTGTACTGCGCTGTACTGTAATGTGTACCATTGTACTGTAAGTATTAGTTACTGCATTGTATTGTACTGTATTGTACTGCGCTGTACTGTGCTGTATGTACTGTACTGTGCTGTGAACTGTACTGTACTTATTGTTGGCAGAAAACGTGTAGTTTTTGTTCAGACAAGAACACTTGTAGCTTTGTACAGACAAGGATTGTTGGGAGAAAACATGTTTAGTTTTTGTACAGGTAGGGAGAACACATGTGTAGTTTTTGTACAGACAGTGAGAAAAGGCATGTGTTTTTTGTACAGACAGGGAAAACACATATGTAATTTTTGTACAGACAGGGTGAACACAGACGTGGTTTTTTTTGTACATGACATATCATGGTTTTCATACAGATGAGTATGACAGTAATTGTTTTCATACAGGATGATATTGAACCATTTTCATGTAAACGAGGATGACATGTCGTCATTTCTTTATTGTGCAGATGGCCAGGATCACAGTCTGTGTTGTCAGGAGAATGGTTTGCCGGCAGAGTGCCTTCCCCTGTGCAGCAGCCACGCCCCCACCAACTTCTCTGTGCGGCTGGCTGGCTGTCTGGCCGACGCCAGTCTGTCCATCATCACCTCCTGCTTCCTGTCAAATTCAGGTACAGCGACACTTGCACTCTAATATACACGTATGCACACATTCACACACACACACACATGCATGCACATATACTTACATACACAGACACAGACACACACACGGATGCACATATACATACATACACAGACACACACACACACACACACACACACACACACACACACACATGCATGCACAAATGCAGGCACACACCCAGATGCGTGCACACACACACACACACACACACATTGTGTAAAGACGTTAAACTAAAGAAAGAACAACACACACCCATACACACACACATTCATGTAATCACACATACACATACATACACTCATACACACACACACACACACACACACACATGAATGCACACACAAACACACGCAACATATGCAAATACACACGTTCGCACATATGCTCACACACATACACATGCACACATGCACTCTTGCATGTATATCACCTCCTGTATCCTCTCCTCTCACCTGGTAAGGTGTCACTCACACACACACATATGTACACACGCATGCACGCACACAGAGATACATACATCACCTCTTGTACATCCTCTCCAGCACTACGAGCACTTTCAGTTTCCTCTCCAACTGATACACTGACACACTTAAAATCGAACCATATAATTATGTGACCTGGTTCAAGACAAAATTTAACAAGAAACAAGAACGCCAGAGAATCGACAGACAGACAGAAAATAAGAAAAAACTTAGCCGTATGAAGAGCACAGGAACAGGAGTCATGATGGCTGCCATCAAAAGAGGGCGCTAGTCAGCGAGACAGAGGGGAGGTTACCTACTTCCGGGAGGTTATCGGCCGTAGTACTTTCATTTTCTCCGTGGAGAAGTAGTTTGCACAGGACAGGAATGTCAGACCCCTGCTGGAGTCTGCACTAGTTGGGTCACGGTAAGTATGTTATTTAAACGTAATTTTAGAAAGAAAATTTCCTTTATCTGACTTATTTCCTTTTCAGAGATGGAGAGGAGTAGGGTTAGAAACATGTATGATCCCTTGTCCACTGGTCTTGTAGTTTTGATTAATGCACTTTGTGTCCATGTACAAAATATCATGCACATAACATCATTGGTTTCCTGTGGACGGCCAGCACTGGGACTGCTAGAGACAAACCCAGGTGTGGTTGCGTATGGGGGGACTCAGAATGAGCAGCACGGGAGTAATGCCACTGAAATGGTGCAGATGACGGGGCAGCAAATATATATTTTTTTAAAAAGGCAGCCAAAAAAAAAAAAAAAAAGTCGTGCCAGTAGGTCTTGAGAAACAAAAATTAGCAAAAAAAAAAAAAAAAAAAAAGATGCAGCAGTCCTGTCCACCTTGATGGCATCATTCATTGATCTTGACACAGGTCTGCTGCCGTCAGTCCCGTACCACTTCAAGGCGCGGAATCTGCAGGGGTCCCGTGTTATTCTGGACTGGAGCTCGGCCAGTAACTGCGATGCCGTCCTTGACCCCTGCACCTACGACGTTCACTACTGGAAGGCCAGTAACTCTGACCCCTCCGCCTACATCACCAGATGGGTAAGTTTGTGTCGGACTGATTTAAGTCTGGTTCTGAAAGTTTTTTATTATACCATGAAACAAACGGGGGGGAAAACGTCCCCCAGGCAGACCTATACTGCACTATAAAGACACAGGTAAGAGAGATATGTACAGGCACAACCATATTTGACCGCATGTTCAAGTTAGTAGAAACATAAAAAAATGTTTGATTTTCATCTCTCTCTCTCTCTCTCTCTCTCTCTCTCTCTCTCTCTCTCTCTCTCTGTGAAAAGAAATCTCTCTCACTCTCTCTCTCTCTCTCTCTCTCTCTCAAAGGACAGGTATGAATTTTATAGAGCCTTTAAGGGTGATTTTGGAGTAAGAAAAATATTTATAGTGTTGAAGTAGTGTGCTTCAGGATAGCCCTTTCCCACATTCGACTTGGCGTATTGCCTATTGATAGCAACTGAAACAGACAGAGTGAAAATCCTGAAAGTAAACGATGTCCAAGTTCTGGACACAGAACTGAAAACAAACACCACTCTATTTTTGTTTGCCCATTATTTAATGACTTGAGGCAGAAGTTCCTAGAAGATTTCCAAAACTTACCCATAAGCATACTGTTCGAGGGGAAAAACGGTAAGTCGCCAAGTTGGCAAATTCATTTTCCATGCTGTAAAGAGTCAACAGTTCAATGCAAGTTAACGGATTTTATCAATACCACCCCGAGAAATGTGTCGATCGTATTTTCATTGAACCTTGAATGCCAATGTTAATGGTAGTTTGGAATGTATACGTGCATTGAATTGACATTATACTCAATCTGGAAAATGATCTCATACTTAATAAAAAATTTTTTTTAAAAACGGAAATAATTTTAGTTCGTACATACTGTATTTAAAATGAAGCTGCTACATAGTCTGTAAATGAACTGTTGGATTACCCATCTCCTCTTCCCCCACCCATCTTCCCCTTCCCTGATGTGTATGTATGCCTATGGCCAAAACACATTAAACCATATGAATCTCTCTCTCTCTCTCTCTGTCTCTGTCTCTCTCTGTCTCTCTGTCTCTCTGTCTCTCTCTCTCTCTCTCTGTCTCTCTTTCTCTCTGTCTGTCTATAAAACGAAATCTCTGTCTCTGTCTCTCTCTCTCTCTCTCTATCTCTCTCACTATATATAAATATATATATATATATATATATATATGCATGTGTGTGTGTGTGTGTGTGTGTGTGTGTGTGTGTGTGTGAAAAATGTGTATTTAGTTCATGATGCCCTCTTCATCTATTTCCAACGTAACGTGTGTTCTCTGTGGCCACAGAACGTGAGCTCCCCGTTCAGCGTGAGCGACCTGGTGCCCAACCAGAGGTACACCTTCACCGTCACCGCCCGCAACTCCAAGGGCAGCGGGGCTCCTGCACCCTGGGTCACCCTCTTCTTCGGGGACCTGGGTAAGTCCTTCACCATGTCCTCCCTGAAAATAGGCGGATAGCGCATGCTTTCTTTGAGCCCCTTTGCTAATTGAAGCCAGCGGAAGTGTTCAATCAGCCATTTTGCTACTTGTGTTAGTACAGCATGAAGCGGTAACTTCGTGCATGGGTTTGTTGTTTTTTTTTGTTTGTTTTTTTAATAAATTATATTACCATTATTTATTTATTTTATTTTATTGTATTTTATTTATTTTTTCTCAAGGCCTGACAAAGCGCGTTGGGTTAGGCTGCTGGTCAGGCATCTGCTTAGCAGATGTGGTGTAGCGTATATGGAATTGTCCGAACGCAGTGACACCTCCTTGAGCTACTGAAACTGAAACTGAAACCGAGTCAAGCGCTCAGCTGGCTACGATGACTGCTTCACGGTAAGCTTTCGCTAGCTCGTGGTGTTAGTTAAGCTGACATTCCTGTGTGTGCCTCCACAGCAAATTTGTGCTCCGTGTCATTGCACAGTTTTCAACTTTGATAAATAAACCATTGGCAGACGCCAATCAAGACACAACATTTGGCATGTCGCGGAGGCAAGCATAACACAATTTCATCGAAGATACACAGTTACAGTTCGGAAACTACCACCAGTTTGTTAGCAGACGACTTATAGCTGGATACGAGAAACAATATGGTGTTCAGTTGGCTTCAGCTTTCCTGGCCAATGAGTTATCCATCTATTTTTAGACCAGTGGTCCTTCACCTGCCATGTGCTTCTGCACGCCAGCAGACAGACATGCACGCATCATTTGAAATCACATCACATTTAACTCATTCTACCCCACAGCTACATGCATGCCTGCTACAACTCCCCTGGACCAGCACTACATGAGACCACTGCAGAAAAAACAGTGTGGTTCAATATAACGGTTAAAAATGATGGAGAATTTGTTGACTTAATCAGTCAGACAAAGCTTCCAGAAAGGTTCAGTTTAGAATGTCAACTTTACCAAGCAAGAATGAGCAGAATTAGGATAGTGTGTTGGTGCGAGAATACTCGTACCTGGTCCACAGGGGAAGTAATCATGGTACGAGTTATTTGGAGCACAATGAGTTAATTACACACACTGCACTGTGACCCACTGGTGCAGACTCCAGCAGGGGTCTTCTTCTTCTTCTTCTTCGTTCGTGGGCTGCAACTCCCACATTCACTCGTATGCACACGAGTGGGCTTTTATGTGTATGACTGTTTTTACCCTGCCATGTAGGCAGCCATTCTCCGCTTTCGGGGGTGTGCATGCTGGGTATGTTCTTGTTTCCATAACCCACTGAACACTGACATGGATTACAGGATCTTTAACGTGCGTATTTGATCTTCTGCTTGCATATACACACAAAGGGTGTTCAGGCACTAGCAGGTCTGCACATGTGTTGACCTGGGAGATCGTAAAAATCTCCATCCTTTACCCACCAGGCGCCGTCACCGTGATTCGAACCTGGGACCCTTAGATTGAAAGTCCAACGCTTTAACCACTCGGCTATTGCGCCCGTCCAGCAGGGGTCTGATTCCCTGTCCTGTGCAAACTACCACCCCACTGAAGGGGAGAAATCGAAAGTGGATGTGGCTAGTTAATCTCACAATTGTGGATGGACTTGAAACAAAACAATGAACAAACACACACACACACGTATGTATACATGTGTGATGGGCACAATAGCTGAGTGGTCAAAGCGTTGGACTCTCAGTCTGAGGGTCCCATGTTCAAATCTTGGTAACAGCACCTGGTGGGTAAAAGGGTGGAGATTTTTCTGATCGTTCAGGTCAACAGATGTGCAGACCTGCTAGTGCCTGAACCCCATTTGTGTGTATACGCACGCAGGAGATCAAAAACGCACGTTAAAGATCCTGTAATCCGTGTTGGCATTCGATGGGTTATGGAAACAAGAACATACCCAGCATGCACACCCCCAGAAACGGAGCATGGCTGCCTACGTGGCGGGGTAAATAAACAAAAACAGACTTACACGTAAAATATCACATGTCCATGTGAGTGTGTATGTGTGCGTGCCTGAAATCTGATAGAATGACAAGGAAACAAACGATGAATGCCGAATGGCAGCCGTCACTCTGCTGTACCCAGGTAGGCATCCTGTCATGTAAATAGCTCTGTATTTGTAAAGCACTTAGAACTTAGTCGCTGACCGAAGATAGGGGCAATATAAATGTCCTTATCCTCATCATCATCATCAAGCATGACTTTATGCAGAAAATAATACCACTTGACACAAACCTCCTCCCGTTTCGATATAAGACACATTATGATGAAGTTAACGAAATTATGACTGTGATTATCAGCTGCTGACATCCAGAGTCTGCATGATATGATTGTTGTGTCTTGTCTCTGTGTGTGTCACCAGTTATCAGCTGCTGACTGCCAGGGTCTCCATGATATGATTGTCGTGTCTTGTCTCTGTGTGTGTCACCAATTATCAGCTGCTGACAGCCAGGGTCTGCATGATATGATTGTTGTGTCTTGTCTCTGTGTGTGTCACCAATTATCAGCTGCTGACAGCCAGGGTCTGCATGATATGATTGTCGTGTCTTGTCTCTCTGTGTCACCAATGATCAGCTGCTGACAGCCAGGGCCTGCATGATATGATTGTCGTGTCTTGTCTCTGTGTGTGTCACCAATGATCAGCTGCTGACAGCCAGGGCCTGCATGATATGATTGTTGTGTCTTGTCTCTGTGTGTGTCACCAGTTATCAGCTGCTGACAGCCAGGGTCTCCATGATATGATTGTCATGTCTTGTCTCTCTGTGTCACCAATGATCAGCTGCTGACAGCCAGGGTCAGCATGATATGATCGTCATGTCTTGTCTCTGTGTGTCACCAATGATCAGCTGCTGACAGCCAGGGTCAGCATGATATGATCGTCATGTCTTGTCTCTGTGTGTCACCAATGATCAGCTGCTGACAGCCAGGGTCAGCATGATATGATCGTCATGTCTTGTCTCTGTGTGTCACCAATGATCAGCTGCTGACAGCCAGGGTCAGCATGATATGATCGTCATGTCTTGTCTCTGTGTGTCACCAATGATCAGCTGCTGACAGCCAGGGTCAGCATGATATGATCGTCATGTCTTGTCTCTGTGTGTCACCAATTATCAGCTGCTGACAGCCAGGGTCAGCATGATATGATCGTCATGTCTTGTCTCTGCGTGTCGCCAGTTCCTTCCATCTCCATCGCCCAGTCCCCCAAGCGCCGGATTTTCAGTCAGCACTCCACAGTGTACCTCACCTGCGACGTCTTCAACCTGCAAGGTGCTCCGTCCTTCACCTGGAAGCTACGCAACCGCACCTTGCCCACCAGGGGGCGCCTTCTCCGACTGACCAATGTGGGCCCGAGGTCAGAGGGCAACTACAGCTGCACGGTAACTGCTGGGGGGGTCTCTGTCTCTGCCGAGAGCTACGTCAATGTTAGGTGTAAGTATATGTTTGTTTGTTTGTTTTTTTTGACTGGTTGAAATTGTGTGTGTGTGTGCGTGTGTGTGTGTGTGTGTGTTTGCTTTTTTTCAAAATTTGTATTCATCTTTGCATGCATGTGTGTGTGTGTGTGTGTGTGTGTGCTTGTGTGTGTGTGTTTGTGTTTTTTTGCTTTAAAAAAAATTATATGCATCTTTGCATGTGTGTGTGTGTAGTTTTTTGAACTATGATCTGACTGATTAAAATTGTGAGTGTGTGCTTGTGTATGCCTGTGTGTCTTTATGTTTGTGTATGTGTGTGTGTGTTTTCTTTCTTTTCTTCAAATGTGATTTTACTATGTTGTGTGTGTATGCATGTTTGTATGTTTTTTTTCCCCTTTCTTTCTTGTCTTAAAGTTCTATTGCTATAGTATTGGTTTAGTCAAATGTGAGTGGGCTTTTACGTGTACGATGTTTTTACCCTGCCATGTAGGCAGCCATGCTCAGTTTTCGGGGGTGTGCACACATGGTTTGTTCTTGTTTCCATAACCCACCAAAGAAAGCTGGCATGGATTACAGGATCTTTAACATGTGTATTTGATCTTCTGCTTGCGTATACACACAAATGGGGTTCAGGCACAAGCAGGTCTGTACATATGTTGACCTGGGAGATCAGAAAAATTCTCCAAACTTTACCCATCAGGCGCCGTTACCTGAGAT
>JAAQRG010276823.1:2500-7500 GCA_011634625.1 Babylonia areolata | reverse complement strand
GGGCCAGGTCGCATGAGGCGATCTTTGCGGCGCTAAGTTTGCTTAGAGTTAAGAATGTTCCTAAGTATGAGTAATTTACCGTGGAGCTGGGAACATTCTTAACGATAAGCAAACTTAACACTGCTGGGTTCGCTTATGCAACCCACTCCTGATCTGATCGCATTTCAGTGACACCTGCAGTTTACCTGCTGTGGTGCTGAAATACAATATTACAACGGCGGTCAAAGGTTGTTTTTTTTTTTTTTAAAGGCTTCTATAACCTGGAGTAGCGTACGTTGGTTTGTAAATAGCCATCACCATCAACCACTGAATGTCAGACACGGACAGTTAAATAGTTCACAAAGAGCCAGTGGGTTTCGACACTCCCGGTTGCCGTCAACAAAGTACACATGAAAAAAAAACAACCTTTCACAATAGCCACGCCCCTCGAAAACGGAATATGGCTGCTTACATGGCGGGGGTAAAACCGGTCATTCACGTAAAATCCAACTCGGGAACGAACGAGTGAACGTGGGAGTTGCAACCCACGAACGAAGCAGAAGAAGAAGAACAACAACGATAGCCACAGAAACGTGTTGATTTAATCCTGTCCTGTTTTAAACTTTAAACATGGAATTAAAAAAAAAAGAAAAAAAGAAAAGAAAAGAAGGTAGATCTGGACTGAAGGTTTTGGTAGGTGTCCGCAAACATAAGTTGTCCTTTGGAACTTACAGTCACGCCTGACAGGGCAATAAGCTTTGTTCATCATATCGTAGCCATGGTCATTTATTGTTCTCTCTCTCTCTCTCTCTCTCTCTGTCTGCCCCCATCTCTCTCTCTGTCTCTCTCTGCGTCTGTCTGTCTGTCTCTCTGTGTTCCTCTTTGTTTCTTGCTTGACTGGTTGGTTGTTTTGTGTTGGTGTGTGCATGTGTGTGTGTGTGTGTGTGTGTGTGTGTGTGTGTGTGTGTGTGTGTGTGTGTGTGTGTGTGTGTGTGCATGCTTGCATGCATATATATATATATATATATATATATATATATATATATATATAGATACATGACCGTGTGTTCATGATTTTGCCATGATATGTACATACACACACACACGCGCGCGCGCGCGCACGCACACACAGAGACACACAGACACAGACACACACACCCACACACATACACACACACACACACACACACACACACACACACACACACACACACACAGAGACGAGAATATCATTTTCATTCCCTTTGTGACTTGTAAACCTGATGGGATTTGAGGTCAAATAAAATCTGATTCTGATTCTGATCCCGACTGACACACACACGCACGCGCGCGTGCACCCGCGCGCGCGCGCACACACACACAAAATAAGGCAATGCTCGTGCACTACTCGGATATACGTATATGAAGCTCTGGGCTCACTGGAGCTCATTTTTTGCTGAATGGATCCAAGTCGCAGTAAGGCGAGGCAGAGGCGGAAGGATGACCGGTGTAACAGCCTCATTCTTCCCCCCTCCCTAGATTTTACCCCTGGGGGTCATTCTGTGGCTAGACACATCAGAAACTGATGTCAACTAGAAGATAGGGAAGGGGATCAATTCTACCTGGGATCAATTTAATCCCCCCCCGCCCCCCACACCCACCCCGAGGATCATTTGAAACTCGCCTAGTATGACCCCCATATCCATTTGTGTGTGTGTGTGTGTGTTTGTGCGTGTGTTAAAATCCAACCAAAGGAAGGTGGAGGGGGGTCAGTTCTGACTGACCAAATAATTATTACCCCGGGCGGTTTTTATTCCAAGCTAGTCTGTACACAAAAGACCCTTGGGTTAATCTGGGCTAGCAAGACAAAAAACAAGAACAAGAACATCAACAAATAAATGAATAAATAAATAGATAGATAAATAGATAAATGAATAGGTGAATAAAACAAACAAACAAACAAATAAACAAAAAAAAAAAAAGTAAATAAATAAATAAATAGATAAATGAATAAATAAATAAATAAACAAACAGATAAATAAATAACCTCCCCCAAAAAAACAACAAAAACAACAACAACAAAACCCATGACCAATCAAAACAACAACAAACAAAACAGGGGGGGAGGGGGTGGGGATGGGGGTGGTGGTGGGGGGTGGTGGGGGGGAGTAACAAAATAGGCTGCGACACCGGGGAAAAGTGTGTGTGTGCTGTGTGCGGTGCGGGGTGCTGGCTGGATGCGGTGTAGAGGTGGAAGGAGGGAGGAGGTAGGAGGGGGGGAGAGGGGGAGGGGGAAGCCCAAGGCAGGCAAGAAAGTGTGTCACCGGGCCTTCCTCTTACCTCCCTTCCTTCATCGATCCACTTCTATCTGGCCTCCTCAACAACTCCATCGATCTCCAGTCTCCCAAGTCCGTCTTCTCTCCAAACGCACGTAGGCTACCCCCCTCTTCTTCTTTCCTTCGATGACCCCCCCCACCCCCCCCCCCCCACACACACATCCCCATACCCCTATCTCTCTCTGTCTCTGTCTCTCCTATGTCTGTCTGTCTCTTGTGTCTTTGCTTGTCCCTGTCCCTGACTGTTGCTCTCGCTCTCTCTCTTTCTGTGTCTGTCCCACTCTCTGTTTCTGTCTGTCTGTCTGTCTATCTGTCCCTGTCTATATCATACACACACACACACTCTCTCTCTCTCTCTCTCCGTCTGTCACTGTCTGTCAATCGCTCTCCCTCTCTGTCTGCCCCTGTCTCTCTGTCTCTGTCTGTCTCTGTCTCTCTCTGTCTCTCTCTCCCCCCAAAAAACACACACACATATTATATATAAATATGTGTCTATGTATCTACATCTCCCTCTCTCTTTCTGTCTATATCTCTCTCCCTCTCTTTCTTTCTCCTTACTCCCACCCCCTACCGCTACCCTACCCTCACCACTCACCTCCTTTGTTTCCCATACCTACTTCTCATTCTGCCTCAACCTCTCTTGTCTTCACGCCCCCAACACCCTCAGTCCCCCCCCCCATCCCCCAATTACATACTCGAAAAAAGAAAAAAAAGAAGAAGAAGAAAAAAAGAAGAGTCTAATCTGGCAGAGGGAAGGGAGGGGAATGAAGGGTAGGGTAGTGGATACTGAGAAAAGACTGTGAAGAGAATTATATAGTGTCAGTCGGACTGTCATTGACGGAAGTGTCTTCATGGGATAGTAGTCATGACGTGGACAGTCCTCATAGGGTAGAACAGCCCCCCCCGCCCCTTCCACCTCCACGCTCCCCCTCCTCCACGCCCCCCTCCTCCTCTCCCTCCTCAAGCCACCTCCTGTCAGTAGAGCTGTTGCTGATTTTCTGTTGATCACTGGGGTATGAGGGGGGGAGGGGGGAGGGGGGCTAGGGGGGAAGAAGAGGAGGAAGAGGAGGAGTTGTAGTAGTTGTTGATGGTGATGATGGTGGAAGGTGGCAGAAGACGCCCATCTGCCAGTACAGTCTGCCACTGAGGGTCTGGGTTCGAATCCCGCTCTGACCCTTCCTCCCCAAGTTTGACTGGAAAATCGAACTGAGCGTCTAGTCATTCGGATGAAACGATAAACCCAGGTCCTGTGAGCAGCACGCACTTGGCCGCGCACTGTAAAAAGAACCTACGGCAAAGAGAGTGTTGTTCTCTGGCAAACTTATGTCGAATAAATCCACTCTGATATGTACACAAACATACGTGCATGTTGCAGATGTGGTGTAGCATAGATGGACTTGTCCGAACGCAGTGACGCCTTTTTGAGAAACTGAAACTGATGGTGGTGGTTGTGGTGGAAGAGGTGGAGGAGGAAACAGTGGAGGAGAAATTGTAATAGCAGGCACCGTAGTAGTCGTAGTCGTAGTAGTAGTAGTAGTAGTGTGTGTATGTGTATGTGAGCATGTTAACACAACAGCCTTCCCCCTACCTTTGCATAAGGAAGAACATGCAGAGGGGGAGAGAGGAAGAAACACACACACACACACACACACACACACACACACACACACACACACAGAGAAACAGACACAGAAACACACAGAGACTAAACACTTTAACACACAACAAAGGACAGATAGATAGATGAGATAGATAGATAGATAGATAGATAGAGAGAGAGAGAGAGAGAGAGAGAGAAGGAGACAGACAGAGAGACAGACAGAAAGACAGAGAGACAGAGACAGAAACAGAGACCAGAGACAGAGAGAGGTGCGAAAAATCAATACCTGTGTTCTCCCGTCAGTCAGCTCAGTCGCTGAGAGAGAGAGAGAGAGAGAGAGAGAGAGAGAGAGAGAGAGAGATAGAGAGAGAGAGGGAGGGGGAGAGAGGAGGGGAGGGAGGAGAGAAGACTGTAAGCCTGGTCAGCCAGCCAGCTCACACAGCTCAGAGAGAGAGAGAGAGAGAGCCGTCCACGCCAGCATTGCAATGTACGCCCGCAGCTCCCAAGGGGACACGTGACAACACCCCCTCCTCCTCCTCCTCCTCCTCCCCTCTCATCCTGAACCCCACCCACCCACCCCTTTCCTCCTCTAACACTAGCCCCCACACTCTCTCTCTCTTCCTCTCACATACTCCTCGTCACCCCCACCCTGCTCCCCCACCCCCGGCCCACCATTGCTACTGTTCGTACGTCCTTCGTAGACCACCCCAAGTCGACCTCCCACACCCCACCCCCTCCACCCCATGCCTGCTTCTCTCCCCCCTAGCCCCCCGATCCCACCCTGTTCCCACTTTCAGTTTTTCGTGTCTCCTGCTCTCCCCTACAACTTGTCCCCTGCCTGAATTTTGTAGGTTTTACACCCCCACACCCGGCCCCCGTTCAGCTCATTCTCCCCTCTACACCCCCCATCCCCCGTTTCTTGTTTCTTCTCACCCTCGCTCCTTTCATTTACACCTTCCTTCCTACACCTCCCCCTTCCCCTCCCTCCCCTTCACTTCACCCCCTCCCCCCTACCCGTTTGGTTTTGTTCTTTTTTTTTTTTTTTCCCTCCTTTTTCAGTTTTTCGAGTCTCTCCCACCTTTGACCTCTGTCTTGCAGGTTATAAT
>JAAQRG010276822.1:7500-13022 GCA_011634625.1 Babylonia areolata | reverse complement strand
TCTCTCTCTCTCTCTCTCTCTCTCTCTCACGCACGCACGTACGCACACATACACACACACGCGCGCGCGCACACACACGCGTACCCTCTCCCCTTCCTGTCCTGGGGTTATGAGTGAGAGCACACACACACACACACACACACACACACACACATCTCCACTAAGAGAAACCCCATACGTTTTCTTCGACACTATCATAAGTGTTGTCTTCGATTCGGGCGGAATAGAATCAGTTCAACACCCTTTCTTCAACGCTAAACGGCGCGCGGTCTTCGCTGTCAGCTGAACCCAAAAAACGGCTTAAATTAAACCGGCCAGTACCACAGCGAGTGGGAAATCCTGTAACACTCAGCGAGCACGAGCCCCCTCCTGTTCAAGCATGCCATGCCATCACATGTAGGGTTCCACGGGGAGGGGGTTGAGTATTCGAAGATGGATGTTGGCTCAGTGTAGATAACAGGGGAGCGTTGAGACACGTACGAGATTTCAGGAAGTGGGAGTGGGTGGGTCTGGTGGGGTGGAATTAGGGAGATGAGGTTGCCGTTGTGCACGACACGTGGAATTAGTGTGTGTGTGGTAGTGAAGACGTGGCGTGGCTGTGTGTGATAATGACGAAATACGATAATGATATGTGTGGTGACTGTACCTGTACAGCCGATGTGACCATTGTGCAGTGATTGTGTTCATGTGTGTGTGTGTCTCTCTCTCTCTCTCTCTCTGTGTACCTGTGGTGTGTGTGTGTGTGTGTGTTCGTGTGTGTGTGTGTGCGTGTGCGTGTGTGTGTGTACCTGTGTGTGTGTGTGTGTGTGTGTGTAACTCTGTGTGTGTGTGTACCTTTGTGTGTGTGTGCCTCTGTGTGTGTGTGTGTGTGTGTGTGTGTGTGTGTGTGTGTGTGTCTGTGTCTCTGTGTGTGTGTGTGTGTGTCTGTGTGTATGGGGGGTGGATGGGTGGGTCTTTTTGTCAAGACAGCTCTCATTTGATTGCGGGGATCAGCACGATATCTCCTGTCGCTCACACTGGCTTTAGACTGTGAGGTGGGAAGATTTATTATTATTATTATTATTATTGTTATTGTTATTTTCATTCATTCAGTCATTCAGTCATTCATTTCTTATTATTGTCAACAATGGTGAAAGCCTTTTACTTGATTTTCTTCGAAAGCTATCACCTCCCATTTGACGTACTTTACAACCCGACTTACAGGGGCTATGTGAAATATTGCGGTATCTAATTCGCCCATCATTTCCCTGTTTATTGACTTTGTGTGTGTGTGTGTGTGTGTCTGTGTCTGTGTGTGTTTGTCTGTGTATGTCTGTGTCTGTGTTTGTGTGTGTTTGTGTGTGTGATAAGCAATATTTTGCTACAAACCCGTGTATTAGGGTTCACTGAAGTAGACCGAAAACGTTCAAAATCGCAACAGTAGCAACAACGAATTCTTTCGAAACATTTTATTTCGGAATATATACTCCAGTGAAGTTTCGATGAACCCACAGTTCATTCAATGGTACATAGATATGCCTTAAAGTTCAGTATCGCATGACGGAGGTAAAGGAAAATGAGTATACAGGGCTAGGAAGTCGGCAGTTTGTTTCAAGGGTAGTGAGACAAATCGATAAAAAATCTTCTCTCCCCCCCCAGCCCCCACCGCCGCACCCCCCACCCCCACCCCCAAAAACAACAGCTACAAAAACAACCACAAAAAAAAACACACAACAAAACAGCAACAGCAAACATATTCCCTCCCAAAATCAAGAAACGTTTAAAGTGAGCTGAATGTGAATCTTGCATGTCTTTTCCACCTGTACACCCCCCAAAACTCTTGCAGTGCTGTATTGAAGCGAGACCCCCAAAAACGCAATCTTCACACAGAGTGAAAACCACTTATGTTCGTGAACAAAAAGACAAGGCTCACAAGTTCAAGACAGTGCAACAACTCCCCGCGCTCCCAGTGAACTCGCACACAAGTATCAAAAGCGGGAAGTGAAAAGGAACACCGCTTATAACCTGGTCGTGGATCATCCAGCACCCTGGTGCCACGTGACACGCTGTGCGTAAAGCGTGCTGCATCCGGTCTGACGTTGCCGTGAGGGAGACAGAGACAGAGACAGAGAGAGGGAGAGAGAGAGAGAGAGAGAGAGAGGACAGAGACAGAGACACACACACACACACACACACACACACACACAGATAGATAGAGAGAAAGGCAGAGAGAGAGAGAGAGAGAGGAAAGAGACAGAGACAGACACACACACACACACCGCACACTTGCACCGCACACACACACTTTGCAGATAGAGAGGCCGAGACAGAGAGAGGAGGCAGAGAGAGAGAGAGAGAGAGAGAGAGAGAGGAAAGAGACAGAGACAGAGAGAGAGAGACATACAGAGAGAGAGAGAGAGATAGAGAGAGAGCAGAGAGAGAGAGAGAGAGAGAGAGAGGGAGTCAGTCTTCCCCTTTTAACCCCTTATCTGCTGACCCATGATTAGTTAAACAAATCGCTGTGATATCAGTCTTAGTCGTTGCTAGTACCTGAAACGTCTTCGTGTGTATACGCACGCAGAAGATCAAAATACACACGTTAAAGATCCTGTAATCCATGTCAGCGTTCGGTGGGTTATGGAAACACATACCCAGCATGCACACCCCCCGAAAACGGAGTATGGCTGCCTGCATGGCGGGGTAAATAAACAAAACGGTCATACACGTAAAATGTTAAATGTTACATGTCTGAGTCTTTATGTGTGTGTGTGTGTGTGTGTGTGTGTGTGTGTGTGCGTGCGTGCCAGAAATCTGATTGAATGACACAGGAAACGAATGACGAGCGCCCAATGGCAGCCATCAGTTGGCTTTACCCAGGTAGGCAGCCTGTTGTGCAAATGACCCCCGTGTTTGTAAAGCGCCTGGGGCTTGGTCTCCGACCGAGGATAGGCGCTGTATAAGTATCCATATAAATCAATCAATCAGTTACGTCAAGACTTTCGGCATCCATTTTTTTTTTTTCAAAGTGGTGTGATTGATTTTGCTGAAGAAAGGCAATGCGGATCCAAGACGATGAAGTCCAAATGACAAAGTTCTATGACAGTGAGACGACAGCGTCATCCGCCAAGGGGTTGAGCAAAACCAGACAGGAATAATAATAATAATAATAATAATAATAATAATGGTATTCATATAGCGCTGAATCTTGTGCAGAGACAAACCAAAGCGCTTTCGCACCAGTCATTCACACGCATGCATAACTCTAAAACTGTAGAAACTGAAGACAAGGAAGAGGCAGGGAAGGGGGGGGGGTCTATTTTGGGAAGAGGTGGGTTTTAAGGCCAGACTTGAAAGAGATGGGAGTGGAGACTTGACGAAGCGAAAGAGGAAGTTCATTCCAACTGCAAGGTCCAGAGACAGAGAAAGAACGGCGGCCAACAGTGGAGTGTTTGAATCTGGGTATGCGTGAACAGAGTGGATCCGAAGCCGATCGTAGTGAGCGAGATGGAGTGTAGAGGTGAAGGCAGCCACAGAGATAGGAAGGGGCTGTTTTGTGAATACATCTATAACATAGAGTGCTGATCTTGTACTTTATTCGGTGTGAGACAGGGAGCCAGTATTACAGGGCGGGTGACTCTGAACTGTGGGCGCCGTTCAGTCAGTTCGTCACTCACCCCGAAAGGAACCTTTGCACCGGAGGTCGATAAAATAATGTACCCGGATCCAACAAACAAATCCTTGCTGACGTGTTGAATATGCGTACACACACGCACACATACACGCGCACGCGTGCTCGTGCGCGGGCGCACGCACGCACGCACGCATGAAAACACACACGCACATACACACGCACGCACACACACACCCACATCCACACCCACACCCACACATCTATACACACTCTGTCTCTCTCTCTGTGTCTCTCTCTTTCTCTCTCGGATACACACATAGATGTACAATCGTATACTACCGCACGCGCGTACACACACAGACACATACACGCAATACTAATCTCTGTGTGTGTGTGTGTGTGTGTGTGTGTGTGTGTGTGCGTGTGTGTGTGTGTGAACAGGTAACGGGGATAGTTGGACGCGCAGAGTTGCTATCGTGTGTTGGTGTCATCCTGTCCATCATATGCTACGCAAGGTGAGTGTGATCCTTGTCGCTTTGCGTGCGTGCGTGCGTGCGTGCGTGTGTGTGTGTGTGTGTGTGTGTGTGTGTGTGTGTGTGTGTGAGAAATAGTTCATTTGTTTCCCCATGGTGAACGTTTTGCTTGAATTGTAAGGGAGGGGTGAGGGCGAAGCCCCCTTCACTCGCGGTCTGTTCTGCCGGAACCGGAAATCTGTGTGCAGGAAGTAGGAGCCGTTGGAGAAGAAACGGAATGAATGTGATGTTTTACGCCTCCGTCCTTGGATTTAACCTTTTCTTGTTCTCCTTCTCCTCCTCCTCCTCCTTCTCCTTCTCCTTCTTCTGTTTGTTTTGGTTTGTTTTAATGAAATGTGACTGAGAATGTCCTCACCCACTCCATATTATGATAGACAGACCACGCCTGTCCACTGCCGCCACACCCAAGCTTGTCGCTTCTCTCGTTCTCCGGGTCTCGCTTCCACTGTTGTGACCTCTCTTGTCTGGTGGTCTGCTTCGTCCATCAACTCTCTCTCTCTCGACAATAATGGCTTAGTCGCGGAGCCAGACTGAGTGAGCGTCCTTCCCAGAGTGGAGACCGCCACCACGTCCCTCAAATAAACAGCCCCCCCATGAATCTGCCGACACTGAAGACACTGACAGGACTCACCCCAAGCACGGAAGTGGAGGGTATCGAAACTGAGGTCACCATGACAGCAGGGCATGAAAGGCCACAGACTTTGAGACTGTTTTGTTTGGTCAGGTAATTAGAGCAGCACACCCAAAGACGCATCCTTGAAGTGGATGACACTCGACTGTGTGGTCCCAGTCTCCCCATTTAAGCCCACAGCACACTCAACTCTGGGTAGGAGCCGGCCACGGGCAAGCCCACCTCCGCTGGGATTCGAACCCGCGTCCTCCCAGCCGTCAGTCCGCGACGCTAACCACTTCGCCACGGCGGTTGGTCAAAGTTGTTCCTTGCCTCCACCTGTGCTACACAACACCTCGCTTCGACCTACTCCTCACACACATCATCAGGTTCTCTTTTTCCAAGCAGTCTCTGCAGGATTGAGGGAATCCGTTCCACACCTGCATTCTGTGGGTCTACATCTAGTTCTTCCACGTGTTCTTCCTTCTGTGTGTGTGTGTGTGTGTGTGTGTGTGTGTGTGTGTGTGTGTGTGTAGTCTTGTTTGGTTTGAGTTATGAAAACGATGATGATGATAACATTACCACCACCACTCCCACCATCACCACCACAATCATTATCATTATTGTTGTTGTGTTTGTTGTTGCGGTGGTGATGATCGTAGTTTTTTTTTTTTTTAAATTCAGTTACTGACATTATTTGCTTTATTTATTGTTGTTTGTTTTCTTTCATCCAATACAATGACGCTGTAACTTAGAATTGACCCCCTTG
>JAAQRG010276822.1:0-2500 GCA_011634625.1 Babylonia areolata | reverse complement strand
AAAGAATACAGCCAATTGTTTATTACAAGTTTATTTCTAACAGCCAGAAGTAATGAAAGTTTAAAGTCACTATGGTTTATATAATACTTGGCTGGTATAAAGTGAAATCTAAGATCATCAAGGGCAGGACAACAGAGTACAAATGAACCTCAGTCTCAGTGGCATTTCTGCATAAAGGGCATTCCATCATATTCACATTGTGTTCTTTGTATCTGAAACTATGTACCGCAGTATCAGAAATTAATTGTTTACCATCCTGCTGCCTTACCACATTTTAACTTCTTTTTTTTTTTTTAATATAGAAATCATCACTTCCTCTTTGGATATAGGTCGATTCAATACATAACAATAATCAAACTCATCAACAACATACTCAGAAACCTGAAATTTTGTTTTACTAGAGACATTTCTCATATTTTGCCAGAATTCCCTTTGATTGTGTGCAGAAAGAATAAGCCTGTCTAGAACTGCTGTCTTTTTTCCTGTTAACTGAATGGCTGTATTCTCTCCTCGCTTTACAAAACTCGCTCCTATGCTCTTTCTTCTTCGATTTACTTGCTATTCTAAACAGTCTCCTGACAGATCGTCTAGTGGCTCTACATTCATTATCAAACCATGGGTCTGTTTTCCTCTGATGTGCAAAAGATCTCTTTTTCATACATTCAGCTTGTTTCTTTTAAACAATTATTAAATACACTGTGAGCGTGATTTGCATCAAGATCGATTTACTGTGTGGTGTAAGCCAATGATTCTTTTGTTTCCGAGGACTTCATATTGTCAGTTACACAAGAGAGAGAGAGAGACAGAGAGAGAGAGAGAGAGAGAGAGAGAGAGAGAGAGAGAGAGAACAAGAAACAAGCACTGTTACATATAAGTTTCATGGATTTTCTTGTTTTTTAACCCTTGTAAGCTGAACTGGAACTGATCCTATTACGGATGTAACCTCAAAAGTTCTCTTGGCAAGTCTGACGATATCTTCTTAGAGTGAAACTAGTGTTGCTTGATTCTATGTTTGAAGACACTTCACCTTGTTTGCTAACCTCTTGTCACAATGACATGATTATGAATGAGTGTTTGTTATTCATGTGTTTTTCACGTCGCGTCGCCATATTCTTCGCCATATTCGTTATCGAAATATCCCTGACATTTTTGTTGGAGGATTGCGGGAAGTTGACGATTCGGTCAGCCAAGAGATGACCTTAGTGGTCGGCTGGACAATAAATACCGTGAACTGAAGATTCGAACATAGGTTGTTTAACTCACTCAGTACGGCCAGTCCTCTCTTCTCCTCTACACAGACCCATCGGATGTCCAGTGGGTGTCTGAATGACCCAACCTTTAGCTTCCGTCGTCAGAATTGTGGTATTCTTCTTTGTCAACATTCACCTCTTCAGTATAAGAGCCTTCCGCTTGCAATATTTTGATGATGGTAATTGGGGTGAAACGCTGTTAACGTCGTCTCTTTCGCCGTTCGTATGGAGAGAGTTAATTAACGCATCCTGCCGGTGACTTTGATGCTGCAGTGCTTGACAGTGCTTGGCTTGTGGTGACTCACCAGGACTGAGCATGTTAAAGTTCGTCGTGCGCACAGTTTGACTACATTGTATCTTTTCCACATTTCTTGCACAGTTGTTGTAGAAAGTTTGATCTTCTTCTTCTTCTTTGTTCGTGGGCTTCAACTCCCACGTTCACTCGTATACGCGAGTGGGCTTTTTACGTGTATGACCGTTTTTACCCCGCCATGTAGGCAGCCATACTCCGCTTTTGGGGGTGTGCATGCTGGGTATGTTCTTGTTTCCATAACCCACCGAACGCTGACATGGATTACAGGATCTTTAACGTGCGTATTTGATCTTCTGCTTGCATATACACACGAAGGGGGTTCAGGCACTAGCAGGTCTGCACATATGTTGACCTGAGAGATCGTAAAAATCTCCACCCTTTACCCACCAGGCGCCATCACCGTGATTCGAACCCGGGACCCTCAGATCGAAAGTCCAACGCTTTAACCATTCGGCTATGGCGCCCGTCGAAAGTTTGATCCTTTGATTATTGTTTTGGATTGTCTTTGAACAGTTTTCACACAGCGTTCTTGTCCTTTAAGAACAAAGTGAAAAAGATTGTAATCACAAAGTAAAACAAGGGAAAGGTACGAGCGCACAACAAAAGCACGATCCACAGTCACTGATAACTCGATAGTTTTATGTGTCGCCAAGGTTCAGATGGTATCACTACTGTTTGTATGGAGGCGACAATTTGTGATGTTGTTATCTGTGCCATCACGAGTGTGACGCTGAGATACAGACCGGATGTGGCGGTTAGTGTATATTGTGTGGTGGTAGTGGTGGTATATACGTGTGTGGGAGGGGGGAAGGGTGTGGGCGCGGGGGCAGGGAGAGGGTTAATTGGTGTTGTGACGTGAACAGAGAGTTGCGTCTGACGGGTGTTGTGGCAGAGTGGTTAGAACGCTGGATTTTCCCCACATTTTCCTCAGTTCATT
>JAAQRG010276816.1:5000-7500 GCA_011634625.1 Babylonia areolata | reverse complement strand
AAAGTCATTGGGATTTGTTAGGTGGCCGTAGCAAAGTAGTTTTCTTTTCTTGATAACTGACGTCAGCTGATATCCATGCGGTCTCACGTGTTTCTTGATGGTCATTGCTGACAGGCCAATCCCCCAACTGCATGACATGCAACGCAAGGGAACTAACTGTCGTGAGAATGATCAAGCATGTTGTCATAGTGCGAGTGGTTTCTCTTACGCTGTTGACGTCATTAAACTGTGCCCTGATGATGCTAAGAAAATCAGCTTGTGTTGTGCGGTGTCCGCTGCCTGTTCGTACCCCCCATCAGTTTTTACCCTGGAGTCAAATCTAGCTTTATCCAGATTAAGTTTTGCGTTTCACTTTCAGAGAGGTGTCAGAGCGTGCAGGCTGATCCATACACGCTACTCTGATAGCTTACATTGATTCTAATGTGGGGGAATGTTTGTTCTGATAGCCTGCATTGATTCTAATGTGGGGCGGTGTCTATCTTGATAGCCTGCATTGATTTTTTATGTGGGGAAGTGTTTACCCTGATGACCTGCATTGCTTTTAATGTGGGACGGTGTCTACTTTGATAGCCTGCATTGATTTTTTTTATGTGGGGCAGTGTTTACTCTGATAGTCTGCATTGCTTTTAGTGTGGGACGGTGTCTACTTTGATAGCCTGCATTGATTCTAACGTGGGTGAATGTCTACTTTGATAGCCTGCATAGATTTTAATGTGGGGGAATGTCTGTTCTGATAGCCTGCATAGATTTTAATGTGGGGGAATGTCTGTTCTGATAGCCTGCATTGATTCTAATGTGGGGGAATGTCTACTCTGATAGCCTGCATTGATTCCAATGTGGGGGAATGTCTACTCTGATAGCCTGCATTGATTCCAATGTGGGGGAATGTCTACTTTGATAGACTGCATTGATTTTAATGTGGGGGAGTGTATACTCTGATAGCCTGCATTGATTTTAATGTGGGGCAGTGTCTACTCTGACAGTTTGCATTGATTGTAATGTGGGGGAATGTCTATTCTGATAGCCTGCATTGATTTTAATGTTGGGGAATGATCTATTCTGATAGCTTGAATTGATTTTAATGTGGGGCGGTGTCTGCTCTGATAGACTGCATTTATTCTAAAGTGGGTGAATGTCTACTTTGATAGACTGCATTTATTCTAACGTGGGTGAATGTCTACTTTGATAGACTGCATTTATTCTAACGTGGGTGAATGTCTACTTTGATAGACTGCATTGATTCTAACGTGGGTGAATGTCTACTTTGATAGACTGCATTGATTTTAATGTGTGGCGGTGTCTACTCTGATAGCCTGCATTGATTCTAACGTGGGTGAATGTCTACTCTGATAGCCTGCATTGATTCTAACGTGGGTGAATGTCTACTTTGATAGACTACATTGATTCTAACGTGGGTGAATGTCTACTTTGATAGACTGCATTGATTTTAATGTGGGGCGGTGTCTACTCTGATAGCCTGCATTGATTCTAACGTGGGTGAATGTCTACTTTGATAGACTACATTGATTCTAACGTGGGTGAATGTCTACTTTGATAGACTGCATTGATTCTAACGTGGGTGAATGTCTACTTTGATAGACTGCATTGATTTTAATGTGGGGAAGTGTCTACTTTGATAGACTGCATTGATTATAATGTGGGGGAGTGTATACTCTGATAGCCTTCGTTGATTTTAATGTGGGGGAATGTCTACTCTGATAGCCTGCACTGATTCTAATGTGGGGGAATGTCTACTCTGATAGTTTGCATTGATTGTAATGTGGGGGAATGTCTATTCTGATAGCCTGCATTTATTTTAATGTTGGGGAATGATGTATTCTGATAGCTTGAATTGATTTTAAAGTGGGGTGGTGTCTGCTCTGATAGACTACATTGATTCTAACGTGGGTGAATGTCTACTTTGATAGACTGCATTGATTCTAAGGTGGGGGAACGTCTACTTTGATAGCCTGCATACATTTTAATGTGGGGGAGTGTCTAATCTGATAGCCTGTATTGATTCTAAATTGGGAGAGTATATACTCTGATAGCCTGCATTGATTCTTATGTGGAGGAATGTCTATTCTGATAGCTTGCATTGAATTTAATGTGGGTCGGTGTCTACTCTGATAGCCTGCTTTGATTCTGATGTGGGGGAATGTCTATCTTGATAGCCTGCATTGATTCTGATGTGGGGGAACGTCTACTCTGATAGCCTGAATTGGTTTTAAAATCGGGCAGTGTCTATTCTGATAGCCTGCATTGATTCTAACGTGGGGCACTGTGTACTCTGATAGCCTGCATTGAATCTAACGTAGAACAGTGTCTACTCTGATAGCTTGCATTTATTCTAATGTGGGGGAATGTCTACTTTGCTAGCCTGCATTGATTTTAATGTGGGGCAGTGTCTACTCTGATAGCCTGCACTGAATCTAATGTGGGGGAATGCCTATTCTGACAGCCTGCATTGATTCAGGTCAGACGTCTGATTGTTGTTGTT
>JAAQRG010276815.1:0-13068 GCA_011634625.1 Babylonia areolata | reverse complement strand
ACCCAAACAATGAAAAAGAAAAAGCGAGACGAGCCAAAAGAACGGATCAATGTCAAGCTGGACGAGCAATTTCAGTCAGATTCTTTCCATCCAAACACGAAGGCTGTAACTGCTGAAATCTTCAACAACACTTCAGGCTGACTGACCAGAAACAATTTTCCAACTTAAAAAACAAAACAAAAAAACAAACAAACAAGGTTCTAACCACTGACTTATACAGGTTAACACGATCAACTGAGTCTCTTTGCAAACTGTCATTTTTCCAGCCATCACATTACAAATCAGTTACCATTCTGTCTTTTCACACACACAAAAAAACCAAACCATAACAACTCTCTAGACAAACCACAAGTGTCTTAACACCAGAAAACCATGTTCACTTTCCAACTAACCACAATGACAGCTTTCTAGCCAATCACAAATGCCTTTACACCAGAAAACCATGTCAGCTTTTTAGCCAACCATTTTGATTTTCCAGCAACCACAAGTGTCTTTACAGCAGAAAACTGTATCTTTCTCGCCTATAAGTGTCAAACACTAGAAAACCATGAAACCTTTCTTGCTAACCACATGTGTCTTCACACAACAAGTCTCTCCACACCAAAAAACTATGACAGCTTTCTAGACAAACCACATGTGTCTTTATACCAGAAAGCAACGACAATGGTGTGAAACGCTCCCTCAGTCTGGCTATGCAAGTAAGTGATTATTGTCACCAACAGGTAGCTTAACAGACTGTGTCCTAATTACCCTAAACAAGAACAGTACTACCGAACACCATCAAAGTGACTCAGCAGCGGTGCAGGGTCTCCTGTGGTGTGTGGCCTCCTGGCAACCTAACACTGCTAGTTCCCTGTGTACTGATGACAATGAGACTGCGACAGATGAAGCCAGGTGTGGCTGTGAATGGGGGACCCAGAATGACCAGCATGGGAGTCATCCCAATGAAAGACACCAAAAGTGTCTCTACACCAGAAAACCACGACAGCTTTTCTGCCAACACAAACTTCAAAAGATCCACACCTCCGCTGACACAATTTCAGTGTCTCTGACTTGGATGACCATGACTGTGTTCTAAGCCACTTTCGGGGGGGTAAGCTGCTCTTGGTGTTTGTCATTTAGCATCCCTGGAGTACATGATTTGAGACATCAAATTATTTCTACAATCTCTTGACAATGTGCCCATCTCAAATTTGAAGAACATTACCTATGTTTATCTCTCACACGTTTGGTGTTTTCAAATATAGATGGCATACATAAGGAACAGGCTGTAAAAAGTGGTGTTTTTTTTGCTTTTGGGTGTTTTTTTTTTTAATGTAGCCGACATCAGACTAGCAAACATCTGACTAAACTATGAAAAAAAAATCTAAACATTTTTTTTTTTTTTTTTAAAGTAACCCAACCAACTAAAGCGTCCATCAACATTTTACCTTCTTTCAAGATTTCAGAAATTGAACCAAAAATTCTAAGTCACAGAAAGGGCTCTCTAGAACACATCTGGAATATTCCGTGATATGGTTGAAAACAGGTCATCAGTTTCTGTCACATTCCACAGAACACCACAGCACTTGTGAGCGTAAGTGTGTGTGTGTGTGTGTGTGTATGCGTATGTACCTGTGCATCTGTGTGTGTGTGTTCATAGCTGCCAAGCGTTGGGAAGCAAAATGAGAAATCCGGCTGGGAGAGGGGACGCAGGGTGTGTAGCCCCATCCCTACAAATGACAGTGGTCCAGGCTTGCATCTTTAAATAACTTTCTTTCTCCGACACTGAAAAATCAAAAATTCTTCATCACCTGGAAAGAACCACCAGCAAACACAAAGCACACCACAGCAGCAGATAAATAACTTTGCGCTGAAGACAGCATCCATTCCATACGTATAGCATACCGTGGTGATTTATTTCTGCGAGATACACTGCAAGGACAATGTGCATGAGTTTTGTTTCTCAAGCCCTCAGGAATATGAAAATGTTGAAGAAAATATCATCTTTATGCCAAATATGTTAAAAAATACAACAAGTGGAAAACAGGGCAGGTGACAAGCTCTGCGTGTGTACATGTGCACATGCTTGTGCATGTGATGAAGTATTTGAATCAACAAGGAAAAAAAACATATCCCTGGGTTTCAATCTAACAGTTCAAACTCTACCAGTATGGGCAACAAATTGCACCTAACACAGCAAGACTGACCCTAACTCCATGCTCACCCACATCAACCAAACAACATACATTCAGAAGATAAAGAAAATTTTAAATAATTTTTAAAAATCACTCCTCTTTAATAACCACGACAAAATCTGACGTTTCTCTGTTTGGAAGCTGTAGTATAGGAAACAGTCTTCCATAATTAGAATATATAAATCTAATTAGTTCAGGGAAAGCAACATACATGCACATGTGCATGCTCATGTGCACACACATACTCTGCAAAACACAAGGGGTGGTGGTGGGGGGATTTGAATTCCAATGTCTCACAAATGGCTAAAACATAGGAGGTAAAACACATCCAAATATTTTGAAAAACAAAATCTGCTATTCTGGATGGAATTTAAAACAGGTTGGTCGATCATATGACTTTCTGGGTGTTCTGAAAATTTGCTTTAATACCTGCCTTCATATCTATTCATCAGTGTGTGAAACAATGTTGCCACCATCTGGCTGTTTATTAGAAAAATGTTGATTTTCTGAAATAAAAATCACTGCTGGAACATTTATAAATGGGAAGGCTTGAAAGATGTCATTGATATTTATTCGGCTTAAAACACACTTGCTGAAAAAAAGCTTACATCTAATGTTATCACACACACACACACACAGGCAACTCAAACCGGGTTTACACATATACCCAATATCTTCACACACACACACACACAAATATAAAAATAATCATGGAGATATTACTGACCAGTAAAATCTGCAATGACAAAGCGGTCATCACACCATGCCCAAAGCAAAACCATTGTTATCTGTGAATTTTATCTTACAATAATTATAGCTCACAATCAATTAATACAATGCCGGTCGCTCCAAACTACACTGCTCTCGTATCAACTGGCTCATTTTATCCTTGCTATTTCTGCACAATTTTCAAGACGTCCAATCCTGGAGCAACAAGGTGAATCCAAATTAAAGCATCCCAAGTCATGATCATTTAACACACCCTCTAAACAAATGATTACAGTTCAGGACAGACGTTTCCTGCTGTTCAAGACAGGATTTTTTTTTAATTAGAGGGAAAATACCAACGAAAAGAAACTACACTCAGGTGACAACAACAAAAAGCAACCACCAAACTTCCAGCAAAATATTCAGCTTCATCGTTCAACAACAGTGGTAAAAACCCCCATCTCACTAAAGCTATGGGTGAAGGGGGAAAAAAAAAAGAGATGTGAATGAATGACGACTCTGCCCCAATTCTGTGAACACCAGCAAAAAGATGATGATGATGACACCCACTATCTATGGCACCGTGCTGCTGCATTACCAAGAAGTCTGGTTTCATCAGCAAAGGGCAAGAGACTTCCAGAGACCTCCACAAAACAAGACAGAATGAACAAAATGGTGGTGAGCGTCAAACACAGACACCACCTGCTTCCCCCACTTCACAACTGTTACAACCTCAACTCAGGTGGGGGGGTGGGGAGGGGAGGTCCAAAACTCCCAAGGGGAAATTCCATAGACCCGAAAAAACAACTGGAAAATTACACGGGAACTTTGCACTAAAAGAAAAAAACTCACATCAACCAGTGACAAAATAATCAGTATTTGATTGTGGTCACTCTACGGAAGGAAGGAAAGAACCTGTTCATCTTTGCATAAAATCAGACCTGAATTTCGCACAAACATTGCTGCAAACTTCTTTCACATGAGGAAACAAAACTTTTGACTTTAGCATGTGAACTGGACTCATTTTGGGGGCGGATCCCTTTTTGAATGAGGCAGTATTCAATGAGATTCACATCTACCAGGTCCACTGCTTGAGCAAATGGCTTCCCTGTTAACCCTTTCACCACCAAGCTCGCATTTATGCACAGGCGTGGTAGAGGACCCATGTCACTGAAAGGTGACCATTCCTTGGTCTGTTATCCATGAACCTACTGCTCTTAATGTTCGGTGGTAGGATAGGCCATATTTTCTACACATCGCAGGGGGAATCCCCAGCTATTCTTAGCCACTGTCTTTTTCGTGTTTATACCACAAGGGAATTTTGTACTCTAAACTGACTGGCGGTGAAAGGGTTAATGCATGTGTTCATTGAGGATAACTCCATCAAAAGCAGTCTCCTGAGTCACCCTCCTGCTGCCTGGGCTGCATAACGTTGTTCACCAAAAATCTATTCCTCCTCTTTGCTTCACATTCCTTCTTCCATGACAAGACTTCATTCAAAATTCTCTCATTTTCAACACAGAGTGCTTGGTTTGATTGTGCTGGCGTCCTCTGGATTCAATCAAAACTGGCAGGTAAATTTCATATCTGTGGATATACTGCTCTTTTATTCACATGCACATTTTACATTTCTTTGCAGGCAAATTTCGTATCATACTGGGGTCTATGGAATTTCACCTTTTTCTTCCCTTTGAAATATGGCTGTTCCAAGCCAGGCCTGGCATTTTGTGAGAGCAATCCTCTAATAAAGACGTACACATCTGGTTATTCCCACACCTACCCTCTCTCACCCACCCCCATCCCACTCTGAAAGCCAACAGCCAGCGTGCTGACACACACCATGACTGCACTCACAACGCTTCACACCTCTTCCCTTTCTCAGGGCATTCAAAACCAAAAAAAAAGCAACTTCCAAACCAATCTATGCATATCTTTACTGACTGCTCAAATGACTGGAGCGCTCAGGCGAGCACACAGGGACAAACGGTACTGACAATCCTGACAGTCCCTAGGCCAGGCACTGCTCACCTTAATTCACACAACAAAGTGGCATAAATACAAACCAACAATAACAACAAAATCATTCTATGCAATATCAACTAGAAAGTAAACACCCCTTTTCTCCCTCACACACATTTCAATAACATGGATAAATATAACAGTGAAAGAAAAGGGGAAACAGAGTCATCAACAAAAAGTAATCAAACGCCACGCCTCCAACTGAACCCATCCATCGTCAAGGTCTCGCTTTCACTACGACTGTTCCAAAAAAACCAAAAAAAAGCCAGACAATGCAGCACAAGTCCTCTGGCAGAAGTGTTGCCACAAGTACAACGAACACACACATGGCATCCCTCAGCCCCACCACAACCCTTTCCCCCCTCCCTCCTTCCAGTTGGTCTGGCGAACGTCCCATCCATCCATCCATCCACCCCCTTCAGTCCAGGAACAAGGGAAGGGATTCAGATACCACCTCCCCCTAGGTCCAGGAACAAGGAATAGGGATTCAGATACCACCTCCCCCTAGGTCCAGGAACAAGGGAAGGGATTCAGATACCACCTCCCCCTAGGTCCAGGAACAAGGAATAGGGATTCAGATACCACCTCCCCCTAGGTCCAGGAACAAGGGAAGGGATTCAGATACCACCTCCCCCTAGGTCCAGGAACAAGGAATAGGGATTCAGATACCACCTCCCCCTAGGTCCAGGAACAAGGGAAGGGATTCAGATACCACCTCCCCCTAGGTCCAGGAACAAGGAATAGGGATTCAGATACCACCTCCCCCTAGGTCCAGGAACAAGGGAAGGGATTCAGATACCACCTCCCCCTAGGTCCAGGAACAAGGAATAGGGATTCAGATACCACCTCCCCCTAGGTCCAGGAACAAGGGAAGGGATTCAGATACCACCTCCCCCTAGGTCCAGGAACAAGGAATAGGGATTCAGATACCACCTCCCCCTAGGTCCAGGAACAAGGGAAGGGATGCCCATCCCACCTCCCCCTAGGTCCAGGAACAAGGGAAGGGATTCAGATACCACCTCCCCCTAGGTCCAGGAACAAGGGAAGGGATGCCCATCCCACCTACCCCCTCAGTCCGAGGACAAGAGACAGGGATGCAGATTCCACCTCCCCACAAGTCCGTGACCAAGAGAAGGGATGCCCATCCCACCTCCCCCTTCAGTCCAGGGACAAGAAAAGGGATGCAGATCCCACCTGTCATAAGCGGTCAGGGTGGATGGGTGTGAATCCCCCCCCTTGCCCGGTGTGGTGATCCCCCAGCCCGTGCTTGGCGCTCATGTCCGACATCTCGGCGTGCTGCCCAAAGTGGGGGTTCTCCGAGGAGTCGGTCATGTGGATGTCGGTCAGGTCCGTCATGGGCAGGAAGGCTGGCACCGGCTGCTCCTTGTGGGCGTTGTGGTGGTGGTGGTGATGGTGGTGGTGGTGGTGGGTGTGGTGGTGGGGGTGGGAGGAGAGGGCGGGTGGGGGGGCCTGGGGAGGGAGGCAGCTGCGGGGCACCGTCTGCTCAGGGCTGCCCTCTTCCAGACTGCTGGAGGAGATGCTGGGAAACAGAAATGGGGCCAGCTTGGACGCTTGTGGTCACAGCCACTCACACACAAATGTTAACAAACAGAAACCAACAATAACCAAACAACCAAACAATAACCAAAAGAACACCGAACAATAATGTATCCCAAAATGAAATCATGGTGTTTAAAGCCTCACTGACCACTAAGGCCATCTCAAGGCAATCACCATGTCAGCACCTAATAGCCTCACTGACCACTAAGGCCATCTCAAGGCAATCACCATGTCAGCACCCAATAGCCTCACTGACCACTAGGGCCATCTCAAGGCAATCACCATGTCAGCACTAATAGCCTCACTGACCAAGGCCATCTCAAGGCAATCACCATGTCAGCACCTAATAGCCTCACTGACCACTAGGGCCATCTCAAGGCAATCACCATGTCAGCACCCAATAGCCTCACTGACCACTAGGGCCATCTCAAGGCAATCACCATGTCAGCACTAATAGCCTCACTGACCAAGGCCATCTCAAGGCAATCACCATGTCAGCACCTAATAGCCTCACTGACCACTAGGGCCATCTCAAGGCAATCACCATGTCAGCACTAATAGCCTCACTGACCACTAGGGCCATCTCAAGGCAATCGCCATGTCAGCACTAATAGCCTCACTGACCAAAGGCCATTTCAAGGCAATCACCATGTCAGCACCTAATAGCCTCACTGACCACTAAGGCCATCTCAAGGCAATGACCATGCTAGCACCTAATAGCCTCACTGACCACTAAGGCCATCTCAAGGCAATCACCATGTTAGCACCTAATAGCCTCACTGACCACTAAGGCCATCTCAAGGCAATCACCATGTTAGCACCTAATAGCCTCACTGACCAAGGCCATCTCAAGGCAATGACCATGTCAGAACCTAATAGCCTCACTGACCACTAAGGCCATCTCAAGGCAATGACCATGTCAGAACCTAATAGCCTCACTGACCACTAAGGCCATCTCAAGGCAATGACCATGTCAGAACCTAATAGCCTCACTGACCACTAAGGCCATCTCAAGGCAATGACCATGTCAGAACCTAATAGCCTCACTGACCACTAAGGCCATCTCAAGGCAATGACCATGTCAGAACCTAATAGCCTCACTGACCACTAAGGCCATCTCAAGGCAATGACCATGTCAGAACCTAATAGCCTCACTGACCACTAAGGCCATCTCAAGGCAATGACCATGTCAGAACCTAATAGCCTCACTGACCACTAAGGCCATCTCAAGGCAATGACCATGTCAGAACCTAATAGCCTCACTGACCACTAAGGCCATCTCAAGGCAATCACCATGTCAGAACCTAATAGCCTCACTGACCACTAGGGCCATCTCAAGGCAATCACCATGTCAGCACCTAATAGCCTCACTGACCACTAAGGCCATCTCAAGGCAATCACCATGTTAACACCTAATAGCCTCACTGACCACTAGGGCCATCTCAAGGCAATCACCATGTTAACACCTAATAGCCTCACTGACCACTAAGGCCATCTCAAGGCAATCGCCATGTCAGCACCTAATAGCCTCACTGACCACTAAGGCCATCTCAAGGCAATCGCCATGTCAGCACCTAATAGCCTCACTGACCACCAAGGCCATCTCAAGGCAATCGCCATGTCAGCACCTAATGTATCCCAAGCCACAGAAACTTACACATGAATATTTTCCTGTTTACAGCACATATACACAAGAGATGCCCCTGGCATATAAACCAGTCTGTACAATTCATCACTTATTTAACACTCACACACACACACACACACACACACACACACACACACACACACTTTATGCCTACACAGGACAGCCACTTATAACACAGCTAATATCTCGACAACACCTGACACAGTGAAAAAGCTATCCACAAACATCACAAGATGCTTGAACAATCTGATAAAGCGTGCCATATATATGCAAGTGAGTAACATTAACACTGCCTCAACCCCCTACTGTCCACCCTTCGTCTCTAATGTCTGTCATAAAAACTGTAAAATATAAAAACTAAAAATGAAAACTAACATTCTCAAAAAAACCCAACCCAACAACAAAAAACCTAGGAAAAAAAAAAAAAAAAAAAAAACAAAAAAAAACACCTACAGGCAACAGGCATGGACACCAGTGAAATACATTCTCCACAAATCCATTTCAGAGCAGAAAAACTGTTCACGTAATACAAACACCACTTGTTTCTGAAATCTGCACCCCTCTGGTTATGCATCACTGCACGATTCACATCGGGTTTTAATCACAACACTGAAACAAGCAACAACGTCAAATGTACGAACACTGTGTGTGTTGATTCTCTACCAGTCCACTGTTCTCATCCAGGGCCTGAGGCCTGTGACAGTGACTTGGGTTTGGACAGCCCCCACCACCAGCCTATCTCCCCTCATCCCCCCCACTCACCTGTGTACCAGAAGGTGGGGCAGGGTGACCCTATCTCCCCTCTCACCTGTGTACCAGAAGGTGGGGCAGGGTGACCCTATCTCCCCTCATCCCCCCACACTCACCTGTGTGCCAGAGGGTGGGGCAGGGTGACCCTATCTCCCCTCTCACCTGTGTGCCAGAGGGTGGGGCAGGGTGACCCTATCTCCCCTCATCCCCCCACACTCACCTGTGTGCCAGAGGGTGGGGCAGGGTGACCCTATCTCCCCTCTCACCTGTGTACCAGAAGGTGGGGCAGGGTGACCCTATCTCCCCTCTCACCTGTGTGCCAGAGGGTGGGGCAGGGTGACCCTATCTCCCCTCTCACCTGTGTACAAGAAGGTGGGGCAGGGTGACCCTATCTCCCCTCATCCCCCCACACTCACCTGTGTACCAGAGGGTGGGGCAGGGTGACCCTATCTCCCCTCATCCCCCCACACTCACCTGTGTACCAGAGGGTGGGGCAGGGTGACCCTATCTCCCCTCATCCCCCACACTCACCTGTGTGCCAAAGGGTGGGGCAGGTTGCGTTCCGGAGTGCTGGGTCCAGTGTGGAACTTCTTGGGTGGGCTCAGGTAGTCGTAGCGGTCACCTCCGTCAGACTCCCCTGCAAACACACACATGCAACACCCAACACGGTGAAAAATACAGAACACAGAATGATTTCCCCCCTTGCAATGAAGGTTATATTAGACCAGAAAACATATACCAAGTTCCAGAAAAGATCATCGCCATCACAAATATGGAAAAAAAAGCAACAGCAAAAATCACACCAAGTAATCAGTTTCCATCAAATATTAGTGATGCATTGTATGGCAGTATACAAAGCGTATGTACATACACATTGACTGGATCACTTCACATAAGTTATATCATTCATTTTTGCAAGGGATTACACAGAATGATTTTCTGATCTCCTGCAACAAAAATTCGTTTGTGGTGTGTCACATAAACAATATACGAAAATCACAGTCAATCCATATGAATACGTAAAACACAGTATAAACCTAGTCATATACATTAATACAATAATCACAATCACACATATACAATAACCACAGAACGAAAATGGAATTAAACATGGACTTAATACTAAGCTATTCAAAGGTTATTCTATTATTGTTGTTTACAGCCTAGACTGTTTTTTTTTGTTCTTATCCACATTATAAAACTGAAGGCAATTAGGTACAACAGAGGTTTACATATATATATATATATGAATACAAGTGAAATATAGAGATGTATGACTGCTGTTGTTTGTAACATGTAACAGTTTATACTGACTAAATAGCAGGGGAGGAGTTCAATCTTTACCAGTTTTACAATACAAAATCTTTCTGGATACCATGTTCACTATCAAAGGTAAATTAAAGAGTGGGGATGGTTTCTTTACTTTTTTTTTCTTCTTCTTTTTTTTTTTTAATAACTTTGCCCATGTTTGCTTATTCATTCTCCTTTTCACTGTTTTGTGTTTCCATCATCATTCTGCTAATGCATCCACATCTCTTTCACAATAATTATATCTTTCATTCACTATTACTGGATTTTCTTACTTTTCCCCTGACCTGACAAAGCTGTCTGTGCCAAGTCCAGAGACGTACAATGTAAACGTCACAGCATATGAAAGGAGAGCTAAGCAATGAGAAGACACACAGTGATGTACCCACATGCCTGCACACGCAAAGACACACACACACATTCACACACAGTACTCGCACTCACTTCCCCATGTACACAACACACACACACACACACACACACACACACACACACACACACACACACACACACACACAGAACTCACATTTACGCTTCAGAGGTGCCGTCTGTGTGGCGATGGGACTGAGACTTCTGCAACCAGAAGGATCATTATTCATTACATCACGCACAGTCATCAACACTACACAGTATAAAGCAGACATTCAATGCCGAAAAGACGTCCACAAAATATTAATGAAATGAAACAACAAAGTTGCAGTCACTGTCTGGGCAAAAAATTACAATCAAGAAAATGTGAAACGACACCTGAATGCCCTTGACTTCTCTGAAGTGAAAAGCCAGTAAAATAAGAACTTTAACGGAACACCCTGACTTTAGTTTAAGGGGAAATGCAGCAGGCTGTTAATCTCAACTCTGGAGCTCTACACATCACAGCGCCTGCCATAACAAGCTCACAATATTTCATCAAGTCCATGTATGAACTGGCTGCTTGTTCAATTTTTTTTTCTTTTTGTAAGAATTAATTCAAGACAGCCAAGATAGAGATAGAGAGACAGAGACAGAGAGAGAGGGAGAGAGACAGACTCAGACAGAAAAGAAAAAAAGAAACGAAACACACGGAATGGGATGAAGACGGCAGGTAATGGCAACAAGAAAGACAGCAAGAAAAACAGACACAGACACAAAGGCAGATACAGGGAAAGAGAGACAGACAGACACAGAAACAAAGGCAGATACTGGGACAGAGACACACACACAGACAGACACAGACACAAAGGCAGATACAGGGAAAGAGACACACACACACACAGACACAAAGGCAGATACAGGGAAAGAGACACACAGACAGACACAGAAACAAAGGCAGATACAGGGAAAGAGACACACACACACACAGACACAGAAACAAAGGCAGATACAGGGAAAGAGACACACACACACACAGACAGAGAAACAAAGGCAGATACAGGGAAAGAGACACACAGACAGACACAGAAACAAAGGCAGATACAGGGAAAGAGACACACACAGACAGACACAGACACAAAGGCAGATACAGGGAAAGAGACACACACACAGACAGACACAGAAACAAAGGCAGATACAGGGAAAGAGACACACACACACAGACACAGACACAAAGGCAGATACAGGGAAAGAGACACACACACACAGACAGACACAGACACAAAGGCAGATACAGGGAAAGAGACACACACACACACAGAAACAAAGGCAGATACAGGGAAAGAGACACACACACACAGACAGACAGAGAAACAAAGGCAGATACAGGGAAAGAGAGACACACACAGACAGACACAGACACAAAGGCAGATACAGGGAAAGAGACACACACACACACAGACACAGACACAAAGGCAGATACAGGGAAAGAGACACACAGACAGACAGACACAGACACAAAGGCAGATACAGGGAAAGAGACACACACACAGACAGACACAGACACAAAGGCAGATACAGGGAAAGAGACACACACACACACAGAAACAAAGGCAGATACAGGGAAAGAGACACACACACACAGACAGACAGAGAAACAAAGGCAGATACAGGGAAAGAGAGACACACACAGACAGACACAGACACAAAGGCAGATACAGGGAAAGAGACACACACACACACAGACACAGACACAAAGGCAGATACAGGGAAAGAGACACACAGACAGACAGACACAGACACAAAGGCAGATACAGGGAAAGAGACACACACACAGACAGACACAGACACAAAGGCAGATACAGGGAAAGAGACACACACACAGACAGACACAGACACAAAGGCAGATACAGGGAAAGAGACACACACAGACAGACAGAGAAACAAAGGCAGATACAGGGAAAGAGACACACACAGAAACAAAGGCAGATACAGGGAAAGAGACACACACAGACAGACAGAGAAACAAAGGCAGATACAGGGAAAGAGACACACACAGAAACAAAGGCAGATACAGGGAAAGAGACACACACAGACAGACAGAGAAACAAAGGCAGATACAGGGAAAGAGACACACACAGAAACAAAGGCAGATACAGGGAAAGAGACACACACAGACAGACAGAGAAACAAAGGCAGATACAGGGAAAGAGACACACACAGAAACAAAGGCAGATACAGGGAAAGAGACACACACAGACAGACAGAGAAACAAAGGCAGATACAGGGAAAGAGACACACACAGAAACAAAGGCAGATACAGGGAAAGAGACACACACAGACAGACAGAGAAACAAAGGCAGATACAGGGAAAGAGACACACACAGAAACAAAGGCAGATACAGGGAAAGAGACACACACAGACAGACAGAGAAACAAAGGCAGATACAGGGAAAGAGACACACACAGAAACAAAGGCAGATACAGGGAAAGAGACACACACAGACAGACAGAGAAACAAAGGCAGATACAGGGAAAGAGACACACACA
>JAAQRG010276812.1:7500-13043 GCA_011634625.1 Babylonia areolata | reverse complement strand
AAAGAGATCGTTTTTCACGAGATGCCAGCGGGCGTTCCTATCTTTCACTTTGATCTCCTGGTACCTTTGCTTTGTTGCTGTTTTTCACCATTATTCCGTTTTCAGCGCCGTTTCTGTGCGTTGAGGCTGTGGTCGGGTATCAGATGTGTTGCACAAAAGGGTGCGGTCCCAGTGACGGTAATACCCGAGTACCAACGATCACCTTCCAACTGCCAGGCTGTTCGGGTGAGCGTAAAGGCAGACATTAGCGAGACACCCAGCGATACATAGTGTACATGTGCACAGACGTAGTCTGTCAGATTTTGCATTCTTTCTCATGTTTGTTCTCAGTCAGTCTGTGTTGTCCATCATCTGTTGTTGTTCATCTCCCGTTACAGTCACAATCCTCGCTAACAGTCCACAAAGCATTGTCACTAAAAAAAATTAGTGTCTTCATTCCTGATAAAATCTGGTAGGTTCACACAATGATATGTCGTGGATGGTTCTCTTATTTCTGTCTGTGAAGATACTGAAGAGGTTGCTCGTGTGCGCGCGCACACACACACACACCAATTTCTACATTCGTTCACATACACACGCGCACGCACGCACGCACGCACGCACACACACACGCACACACACACACACACACACACACACACACACACACGCACACACACACACACGGAGTCACTAAAGAGGCCCATGCCTCTGACCACACAGACAAACCAACAGACAAGACAACCATTCCTCACGGCACCGGATCACACTTCTCTCTGCCTTGTCTCTCCAGGAATCAGTCAATAGTCACCCCCCCCCCTTCCACCTCTTCGGGGATTTGAACCCCATTCGTTTGGTGACAGTGACCGTGCCAGCCAGCCCAGCCCTGTGTGGCGGCACGAGGAAAGGTCCGATCTGTCTGTTCCGTGTTGGAAACGCTGGATAGACCTCGGTCAGGAGCTGGCTGTGTTAATGAAGCAGTCCGTCTATTTGTTTTGTTTGTTCATTTACATTTGTTCCCTTCAGAAATCAGAAAAGGTAAAGTAAACTACAACGATTATTGTCATGATCAGTCGAAGGCTTAGTTATGTTGTGCTCTGTGTATATTGAACCCAAACCTGGCACTGCCAAAGCCCCTTGCTTCCGAGAGTGTCCATCGCAGGCACGAGGCCTCGTGAGGTCCCCCAGTGATGGCTCTCCGGACAGTCCTCATGCTGGGACTGCAGCACAACAGGCTGGCTTTTGTTTGGGGGAGTTGGGATAAGCGGCGCGACATGTTGAATGAATTGAAATCACATAGGAAGTTTAAAGGCGCGCGTGCGCGCGCGCACACACACACACACTGTGCTGTGTCAGGGTCTGTTGCTTCCTGTGGATCCCTGGACAGGACGGGTCAGGTGACAAGGTCCGAGGTAAACGATCAGCAACACGAGAGAAACCCCAGTGGTGCGTGCCGGCACTGCGAGGAAACCTAGATGGTGGACTCCACCTCCAACCCCCACTCTCTCCCTCACCACCCCGCGGACAGAAGGACACATCAGGACTGCCGACCGTCAGGGCCTCAGTGAGGTGCCAGTGGCCGGGGACACCGTTCTTCCTGACGGGAACACCTCACGTTCTGCACGTGCTGCCCCTTTGGGATCTGGACCTGTCATCAGTGCATCGGCCATCAGCAGGAATGACGACGATCTCACAGCAACAATCTTCGGCGTCCGAACTGCCTTCAGTCTCAGTGATGCCAGTTCATGCAATGGAAGCAGAACTTAGTGAACTCTGCGAACCAAGGTTGTGAGGGGGCCGCATCCAATCATGGCATCGAGTTGAATGTTGCTGTTCCCCACTCTTCATGGCACATGTTCCCCACTCTTCATGGCACATGTTCCCCACTCTTCATGACACATGTTCCCCACTCTTCCCCACTCTTCATGACACATGTTCCCCACTCTTCATGGCACATGTTCCCCAGTCTTCATGACACATGTTCCCCATTCTGCATGCACATGTTCCCCACTCTTCATGACACATGTTCCCCACTCTTCATGGCACATGTTCCCCAGTCTTCATGACACATGTTCCCCAGTCTTCATGGCACATGTTCCCCACTCTTCATGGCACATGTTCCCCAGTCTTCATGGCACATGTTCCCCACTCTTCATGGCACATGTTCCCCAGTCTTCATGACACATGTCCCCCACTCTTCATGACACATGTTCCCCACACAGCCAGTCCAATGGCTTGTTCTCAGGCAACGTCATTTGAAACCAGGATGAGGAAAAAACAACCCCAAAACAAACACATAAAAAACATATATATTTCTCGAAGTTAACTGCAGCCGTCATTGCTATTAAACGTTCTATCTGTCATTTCTGGAGAAACAAATACGCGCGCATGCACGCACGCATACACATATTCTACTGCATAAAGGCAAATGCACGTAGATGCAAGGGTAGAGTTTGAAGCAAAGCAAACAGAAACACACACACACACACACACACACACACACACACACACACACACACACACGAAGAGCATGCTAACAATTCCTCAGAACAGCTTCTCTGATAACCAGGCGGAGTGTATCTGTTTACACATGGGCCAGTGTCAACAGACAACACGGGGGCCGTCAGAACAGTTCCTGTCAAACAGCAGCAAACAGAGAGAGGGCTAATTGGTGGGCCGGGGAGAGAGGAGTTCAAACACACGCACAATATGATATAGATGACTTAAGTGGCCAGACGTTGACATCCGGCACCCCATTCATGAGCGGTTTCCTTCGTGCTGGTGTGTGTGTGTGTGTGTGTGTGTGTGTGTGTGTGTGTGTGTGTGTGTGTGTGCGCGCGCGCGCGCGTGCGTGTGTGCGCGTGTGTGTGTGTGTATGTGTATGTGTGTGTGTGTGTGAGTGTGTGCATGCGTGCGTGCGTGCGTGTGTGTGTGTGCGTGAGTGATTGCGTGTGTGTGTGTGTGTGTGTGTGTGTGTGTGTGTGTGCGTGTGTGCGCGTGTGTGTGCGTGCGTGTGTGTGTGTGAGTGAGTGTGTGTGTGTGTGTGTGTGAGGTGTGTGTGTGTGTGTGTGTGTGAGGTGTGTGTGTGTGTGTGTGTATGTGTGTGTGTGTGTGTGTGTGTGTGTGTGTGTGTGTGTGTGTGTGTGTGTGTGTGTGTGTGCGTGTGTGTGTGTTCTATGCGTCATCCACCGTGTCACTCGGGATTGTTTACCACTTCACAATCCTTCCTCTTCCCTTCCCGTCCATGCACACACACACACACACACACACACACACACACACACACACACACACATGCGCTCGCGCGCGCGCCCAAATAAAGAGACACGCATACTGTCTTTCTCTCCACCCCCTGTCCCCAGCAAACACAGTGCCCAGCACCACACCAAGGCTTGTTTTTTTCTTGCTACTTTACTCGCTTTCCACCCGTAACGTTTTTATCTATTTATTTATTCGTTCATTCCATTTCATTATTTTTATTTTATCGAAATTATTGTAGTGAGGTTTAACACAAAGCAAACGACATTAGTCTTGCACTTTCTTGCACATCATTGAATTAGATTCTGTCGTTCCGTTGTTTTTTGAAACCCGCGGGATGCCGGTGAGAAACCTTGTTACACTGTGTGGATCATGATGCGTGAATGACAGTGATCCACCCTGACACTGCTCAACACGATCTCTTCCGGTCTGATGGCCCACTGCATGCTGGGTTTTTTGTGGCAGGTTTGTCCCCCCTCCTCTCTCTCTCTCTCTTTGTGCTGTGTTACTTTCATACCAAATATCTGGGTGTGTTAACCTCTGCTTATATGGGTCAAAAGCCCACTCAGTGAATATGTCATTGTGTCTTTTTCCTCATGCGTGTTTGTGTGTGTGAGCGTGAGTGTGTGTCAGTCGCTTGTTTCATTTCATATGTCTCGCCTAATACACTGTTAACAAGCAGTCTGGGAAAAATAGAAAATATCAATCTGGTGTTGGAGGATCACTGTGCCGAGCAATACTCCGTTGTTATTGTTGTTGTTCTTGCTGTTGGTTTTTGTTGTTCTTGTTATTGTTGTTGTTGTTTTTCTCTGTATCTAATGCATAAGATATTTTATCATCTGTCGACCTTCTATCGGAATTAAACCAAACATTTGCGAAAACAACCGTTCCCTAATTCTGTGATGAGCGACCCATGTGGGGACATTCTGTCAACAGTGTGGAATATACACTGCATAAATCTGAAATGAACCAACCATCTGACGCACATGTGTTTAATAACCCTGCTTGCAGCCTGTCTTGTCGGAAGCAGGAGAAAGGGGCCTTCACGTTGTTGTTGGACCCAGAATAATGCAGCGTTTCATGACAGCTGACTCAGTTCTGTTTGTACACCATGACACTGTTTGCCCATGGAAATCTACTTTGCTCATGTACATTGTGTCTGGAGAAGGAAAAGGAGAAAAGGAGGATAGGAGGGGCAGGGGAAGGAGAAGGGGGAGGAGAAGAAGAGGAGGAGGAGGAGGAGAAGAAGAAGGATGAGGAGGAGAAGAAGAAAAAGAAGAAGAAGAAGGAGGAGGAGGAGGAGGAGGAGAAGAAGTAGTAGAAGAAGGAGGAGGAGGGGGTGTGAGAGGGCAGAAGAAGAAGAAGAAGAAGAAAGAGGAGGCGGAGGAGGAGGCGGAGGAGGAGGACCAGACCAAGCATCAGAAGGCAATGGACAGAACTGCTGTTTGTAAACCAGAACTGCTGTTTGTACACACACAGAATGGAGCAAACATGGATAACGCACTGTCAGCCCTCAGCAAAGTGCAGTGAACACGACCTCCAGTTGTTGCCTTCTGTTTCCCCTGGCCGTCATGGACAGAGACTGGAGACGTTTAGCAATGAAAACATCTGTTATCCTGCTATGCCTCTTTCATTCCTTTCTTCCTTCCTTCTTTTCTTTCCGTCTGCCACAAAGTTTGTTTGTCTGTATTTTAGTTTGTTCGTTCAGTTTTTCTTCGTTCAACCCTTCGCTCCTTTTTGTGTCTGTGTAACATTTCTTTCTTCCTTTATTTCTTTTCTCAACCAGCCAATTTGTCTTCCCTTGTTTCTTTCAGTTTTTTTTTTCTTCGTTCCTCTCCCTTTCTTTTTATGTCTTCATGTATGTTCTTTCTGTCTCTCTCTTTCTTTCTGTCTTTCTTTAATGTTCCATTTCATTTCTTAGTTCTGTTTCTTCCCGCCTTCTCTCAGTCTTTTTTCTTCTAACATTTCCTACTTTCTTTTCTTTTTACTATTCTTTCTTTCTCTTCTCCCTTTCTTTTTCTTTTCCTCGGGTGATTTCTTCTTCCCTTTCTGTCTGTCTGTCTGTCTGTCTGCTTTTCTTTCTCTTGCAAGCTGCAGAGTGAATGACGGAAAGATCAGCATGCTGGGATCGGCTATCTTATCTCCCCTTGTGTTCATGGATCAACAGGTGTTGACACCTCACCCTGTGTTCATGGATCAACAGGTGTTGACACATCACCCTGTGTTCATGGATCAACAGGTGTTGACACCTCACCTAGTGTTCATGGATCAACAGGTGTTGACGCCTCACCTCGTGTTCATGGATC
>JAAQRG010276812.1:0-5000 GCA_011634625.1 Babylonia areolata | reverse complement strand
TTCCTGTGCGAGTCCACAGCACACTGTGTGGTCCCTGTCTTCCTGTGTGAGCCCACAGCACACTGTGTGGTCCCTGTCTTCCTGTGTGAGCCCACAGCACACTGTGTGGTCCCTGTCTTCCTGTGTGAGCCCACAGCACACTGTGTGGTCCCTGTCTTCCTGTGCGAGTCCACAGCACACTGTGTGGTCCCTGTCTTCCTGTGCGAGTCCACAGCACACTGTGTGGTCCCTGTCTTCCTGTGCGAGTCCACAGCACACTCAGCTTCGGGCAGAAGCTGGCCATGGACTGGGAAAAACAACAACAATCTCTGTTTGGGATCGAACCCGCGTCCTCCTAGTCGTCCACGATGTTAACCACTTCACCGCGGCAACTGGCCATTTTTTCTGCTATAAAGCAAACTTCAAAGCGCGCATGTTCGGTGACTGATTACTCTATCCTAATTCACAACCAAAACTGATGCTTGGTCAGTACTCACCGAGTGGGAAATTGGTTGGTCTCCGAGTAAATGAGAACTTGTCGGACACAGGGACTGGTGTGGCCAGGAGACAGACAGTGGCCAGGAGACAGTGGCCAGGAGAGAGACAGTGGCCAGGAGTCAGACAGTGGCCAGGAGACAGACAGTGGCCAGGAGACAGACAGTGGCCAGGAGAGAGACAGTGGCCAGGAGTCAGACAGTGGCCAGGAGACAGACAGTGGCCAGGAGTCAGACAGTGGCCAGGAGACAGACAGTGGCCAGGAGACAGACAGTGGCCAGGAGACAGACAGTGGCCAGGAGACAGACAGTGGCCAGGAGAGAGACAGTGGCCAGGAGTCAGACAGTGGCCAGGAGAGAGACAGTGGCCAGGAGACAGACAGTGGCCAGGAGACAGACAGTGGCCAGGAGACAGGCAGTGGCCAGGAGATAGGCCAGGGACAGACAGTGGCCAGGAGACAGACAGTGGCCAGGAGACAGACAGTGGCCAGGAGACAGACAGTGGCCAGGAGACAGACAGTGGCCAGGAGACAGACAGTGGCCAGGAGACAGACAGTGGCCAGGAGACAGACAGTGGCCAGGAGACAGACAGTGGCCAGGAGACAGACAGTGGCCAGGGAGACAGGCAGTGGCCAGGAGATAGGCCAGGGACAGACAGTGGCCAGGGAGGCAGACAGTGGCAGGAGACAGACAGTGGCCAGGGGAGATGGGCCAGGGACAGACAGTGGCCAGGGAGACAGACAGTGGCCAGGAGACAGGCAGTGGCCAGGGAGACAGACAGTGGCCCAGGAGACAGACAGTGGCCAGAGCAGACAGTGGTTAGAAGACAGACGGCGGCTTGGAGACGAACAGTGGTTAGGAGACAGACAGTGGTTAGGAGACAGACAGTGGTTAGGAGACAGACAGTGGCCAGGAGAGGGAACAGTGGCCCAGGAGACAGACAGTGGCCAGGAGTCAGACAGTGGCCAGGGAGACAGACAGTGGCCAGGAGACGAGACAGTGGCCAGGGAGACGAGACAGTGTAGCCAGGAGACAGACAGTGGCCAGGAAGACAGTGGCCAGGAGACAGACAGTAGCCCGAGGAGACAGACAGTGGCCAGGAGACAGGCAGTGGCCAGGAGATAGGCCAGGGACAGACAGTGGCCAGGAGACAGACAGTGGCCAGGAGACAGACAGTGGCCAGGAGACAGGCAGTGGCCAGGAGACAGACAGTGGCCAGGAGACAGGCAGTGGCCAGGAGACAGACAGTGGCCAGGAGACAGACAGTGGCCAGGAGACAGGCAGTGGCCAGGAGACAGACAGTGGCCAGGAGACAGGCAGTGGCCAGGAGATAGGCCAGGGACAGACAGTGGCCAGGAGACAGACAGTGGCCAGGAGACAGACAGTGGCCAGGAGATAGGCCAGGGACAGACAGTGGCCAGGAGACAGACAGTGGCCAGGAGAGAGACAGTGGCCAGGAGACAGGCAGTGGCCAGGAGACAGACAGTGGCCAGGAGACAGACAGTGGCCAGGAGACAGACAGTGGTTAGAAGACAGACAGCGGCTTGGAGACAGACAGTGGTTAGGAGACAGACAGTGGTTAGGAGACAGACAGTGGTTAGGAGACAGACAGTGGCCAGGAGACAGACAGTGGTTAGAAGACAGACAGTGGTTAGGAGACAGACAGTGGTTAGGAGACAGACAGTGGCCAGGAGACAGACAGTGGTTAGGAGACAGACAGGAGACAGACAGTGGTTAGGAGACAGACCAGGAGACAGACAGTGGCCAGGAGACAGACAGTGGCCAGGAGACAGACAGTGGCCAGGAGACAGACAGTGGTTAGAAGACAGACAGTGGCCAGGAGACAGACAGTGGTTAGAAGACAGACAGTGGCCAGGAGACAGACAGTGGTTAGGAGACAGACAGTGGCCAGGAGACAGACAGTGGTTAGAAGACAGACAGTGGTTAGAAGACAGACAGTGGCCAGGAGACAGACAGTGGTTAGGAGACAGACAGTGGCCAGGAGACAGACAGTGGTTAGGAGACAGACAGGAGACAGACAGTGGTTAGGAGACAGACCAGGAGACAGACAGTGGCCAGGAGACAGACAGTGGCCAGGAGACAGACAGTGGCCAGGACACAGACATTGGCCAGGAGACAGGCAGTGGTTAGGAGACAGACAGTGGTTAAGAGACAGGCCAGGAGACAGACAGTGGCCAGGAGACAGACAGTGGCCAGGAGACAGACAGTGGTTAGGAGACAGACAGTGGCCAGGAGACAGACAGTGGTTAGGAGACAGACGGTGGCCAGGAGACAGACAGTGGTTAGGAGACAGACAGTGGCCAGGAGACAGGCCAGGAGACAGACAGTGGTTAGGAGACAGACAGTGGCCAGGAGACAGTGGTTAGGAGACAGGCCAGGAGACAGACAGTAGCCAGGAGACAGACAGTGGTTAGGAGACAGACAGTGGCCAGGAGACAGACAGTGGTTAGGAGACAGACAGTGGCCAGGAGACAGGCAGTGGCCAGGAGACAGACAGTGGTTAGGAGACAGACAGGAGACAGACAGTGGTTAGGAGACAGACAGGAGACAGACAGTGGTCAGGAAAAAGACAGTGGTTAGGAGACAGACAGTGGTTAGGAGACAGACAGGAGAAAGACAGTGGTTAGGAGACAGACAGTGGTTAGGAGACAGACAGTGGCCAGGAGACAGACAGTGGTTAGGAGACAGACAGGAGACAGACAGTGGTTAGGAGACAGACAGTGGTTAGGAGACAGACAGGAGACAGACAGTGGTCAGGAGACAGACAGTGGTTAGGAGACAGACAGGAGACAGACAGTGGTTAGGAGAAAGACAGTGGTTAGGAGACAGACAGTGGCCAGGAGACAGACAGTGGCCAGGAGACAGGCCAGGAGACAGACAGTGGTTAGGAGACAGACAGTGGTTAGGAGACAGACAGTGGCCAGGAGACAGTGGCCAGGAGACAGACCAGGAGACAGACAGTGGCCAGGAGACAGACAGTGGCAAGTCTCATGAGAGAGAGAGAGAGAGAGAGAGAGAGAGGGGGGAGAGAATGTCTGGCAGCATGCAGCGAATGCATGTGTTTCTAAGCCAGTCATTATCAGATGAAGGGGCACAGTTTGTATTTTTCTTGCCTTTTCATTTTCTTTCCGTTTTCTCTGTTCTTTAAAATGGCAACCGTAGTGGTTAAGTCGGAGTCTGCACCGGAAACAGGAGAACCTTCCGGTCAGGGGACAGAAGGCTAAGGGGCAAATGGGTCCACGACAGCGCAAGTGGTGCAGCTTGGTGGTAGCACTTCGTTCATGTGAGAAACGAGCTGATGGCGTGAGGCAATGAGACCGTGACCATCATGCCCTGTGTCTGTATGTTTCTCTGTCTGTCTGTTTCTCTGTCTATGTCTGTCTCTGTTTCTGTATGTTTCTGGGTCTGCCCCATAGCAGACTCTGAATAAAACATGGGGATGGTGATTAAATCGACGGAAACTTTCTAACTGGGTTAAAGGTACATGGGATTATTCGAATTAATTCTCTCGTTTCGATAAAAAAAAAAAAGAAGAAAAAAAAATGATGCATGGAGCAGTTCACACTGTGCATCAGTAAAACATTCTGGATGTCTGTCTGTTCATCTGTCTGTCTACCTGCCACCCCCATCTCTTTTTCCTTGTCAACGTCTCTGCATCTCTTCCCATCTCTGTTTGCCTGTACTGAGTGACAGGAAAGGATGGTTATAAAATGAGCCAATACTTTTTTTTTTACTCGAGTTAAAAGTACTTTTCTTCATTGCCTTGTCTGTGACTGCACGACGACAGATGCCCTTGTCTCCACACACACTTCACGATCTTTCTCCCTCTTTCTTTTATTCGGTCAGGTGGAATGGAGATACCCCCTCCCCCTTCTCTCTGATTGTCTGTCTCTGCCTCTCTCTCTTTCTCTCGCCCTCTCTCTCTCATACAATCTCTGCTATATATCTCTGATTTGCGTGCGTACACGTGGCTCATTCTTTCTCTCTCTCTCCTTCCTACCCTCCCCATCTCCCCTCTCTCTTTACACACACACGCACGCACACACACGCGCGCGCGCTCACGCACGCACGCACACACACTCTCACACGCACGCACATAATAGAATGAGAGAGAACGAAAGAGAGAGATAGAAGGAGACAGAGCCAGAATAAGATAGACAGACAGACAGACTGCTCTGCCTACAGGTTATGAAGACTTCACACAGACGCTAAGTACGAAGAAGTCGTAACAGAGGCCAGTGGACATCAGAAGTGTGACAGTGTCTCGTACTTTGTTCCACTCTAAACAATGGTCTGTTTCCCTGCCTGAAGTCACTGGCCGGGGCACGGGGCTTGACGCATGTTCACTGTCGTCATTATCACCTCAATTCACGCGCGCGCGTGCACACACACACACACACACACACACACACACACACACACACACACACACACACACGCACGCACGCACGCACGCACACACACACACACACACACACACACACACACACACACACAACTTTGATG
>JAAQRG010276782.1:0-13032 GCA_011634625.1 Babylonia areolata | reverse complement strand
TTTTTGTGCCCATCCCAGAGGTGCAATATTATTTTAAACAAGATGACTGGAAAGAACTGAACTTTTCCTATTTTTATGCCAAATTTGGTGTCAACTGACAAATGTATTTGCAGAGAAAATGTCAATGTTAAAGTTTACCACAGACACACAGACACACGCACACACACACACACACACAGAGACAACCGAACACCAGGTTAAAACATAGACTCACTTTGTTCACACAAGTGAGTCAAAAACAGGAAGAAGAAGAAAAAAAAAGAAGAAATATATGACCCCAAAATGACGGGAGGAGAGATGGGGAGAGGGTCCTTTGGGCATCAATTCAAAATCTTATCCTATGTTTCTGAAGAAGTTGTGTAGAAGAAAAAAAAACGTAAAAAGTTGAAGCAGCTTAATCCACCTGAGCCTTTCAGATAACAAAAGCAAATCTTCAAACTTTACACACCAGCTTATCCAATCCACAGAGATAAAAACCAAACTGTACACACCAGCCTGTCTTATCCACAGAGTTAAAACCATTCTGTACACACCAGCTTATCCTACCCACATAGTTAAAGCCAATTTTGAAAGGCTACAATTGCAAAACAGAAAAAAAACAAACAATTGAAATCTATATAAAAAATTTAAAAAAATAAAAAAAAGAAAGAAAGAAGAGGCACCAGGCCTGAAGTACAAACCATGTATAACAGAGTCAGTCACTGACATCCACAAACAAAGTATGTGTCAACTATGATCGTCAGACGACCACAATCAAAAAGTTATCCATAAAACTAAATCGAATAAGACAAAACACCTCTCCACTGCTAACTTTGACAAAAAAAAGAAATGCACATATATATAACAGTTTGAGTAAGACCTCTGTAATACTCACAGCTTCATTTCAAGGTGAAGAAATGTTGTTGTTTTTTTAAAAAGAAAGAAAGAAAAAAAGTTTGAGTAATGTGCCAAGTCTCTTGACCTCTGTATGGAATAAAATCTCAAGGATTCTATCAGTGCCTAGCTTATCTGTCAGCATCACCTTGCAAACCCAGTGGTTCTGGTAAACAGACCTTTTTTTATTTCCACCCTCCAACAAACCAAGCGCACACTGCTGATTGGAAACTGATCTTTTACATTGACATAAAATACCAAAACAGCTGGATATATGTTTCCTTTACATAAGTGCTGAAAATGGCTTTTTGCTTTTTTGGAGGGGGGTCGGGGGGTGGGGGTGGGTCACAGATGTAACCTGCATATGGAAATAAAAAGTGAGCCAATATAACAACCCATGATTATCAGTCTACCTTTGAGTGTGTGTGTGTGTGTGTGTGTGTGTGTGTGTGTGTGTGTGTGTGTGTATGTGTGTGTGTGTGTGTGCATGCTTGCATGTCTGCATGTGTGTGTATCTGTGTCTGTGTGTGTAAGAGTGTGTGTGCATGTGTGTCTGTGTAAGTGCAAGTATGTATATGTGTTGTCCATTGACTTTACGTCTTTTCACTGACAGTGATAGTAGACCCCACACCCACACCACCAAACAGTGTCTGAATGTGTGTATGTGAGAGAGAGAGACAGAATATATGCACATCCATCAAAACATGCATGTGTGCAAGTATGCCTAATGTGTGTCCACACGCGTGGGCCTATGTCCACGGTGGGCCTCCACCATGGAGTGACCTTGATGACTGCTGCAGGTGCATAAAATCAGGACCAGTATAATAAGACACCCAGAAGAGATCTTTTCAGATTAATGTGGCACCTTTCCAGTCAGCTAACCAGAAGGTCATTGTTTGTTCAGCCTGCCACGGGCAGGGAAAAACACCATGTGGGGCTTTCTTTCATCTAGGGTCACCTCACAGAAAGTGATTTATCGTATCAATATGTATTGTTCATATCACTGATTTAAACTGCTCATGTGCACTGTGCATATGTGTGTGTGTGTGTGTGCATGTGTGTGTGTGCATGTGAGAGAGAGAGAGAGAGAAGGAGAGAGTGTGTCTCTGAGCGTATGTGTGTGTGTGTGTGCCTGAAGCATGCACATAGGCAAAATATGCACTTGTGTGTGCGTGCAAGCATGCATGCATGCATTTATGCACTTCCATAACTGTGTACTTGGTTCACTCTGTGCATGCATACATGTAAGCAGCAATAACAATAATCTGTCATTCAACTGTGTAAGCATATTTCAGGACTTCCAGATGGATCTTCCCAAAAATACTTAGTAGAGGACTTGACTTAGCTCTTTAAAGGTCTGCCAGACAAGTACCAAAAACAGAGAAGAAGAAGAAACTGTATCTACATGTTTCTTTCAGGCGGACTGGGTCTGGCAATACCCAAAGCAGGCAGTCCGAGACACGGGGACCAAGCTGTCCTGATAACTGTGATATGAACAGTAACTGTCACTGACAGCTTCAATCTGAACAAACAAACAAAAAAAAAACCACAAAAAAACACAACCCCACTGCACAATGACCTGTTCCGACTTGATAGAAATCCAGATCCATGCTGGAGTCTACACCAATGGGTCACAGTGTAGTACGTGGAATTAAAATCAGTTTTCAATTTAAAAAAAAAAAAAAAATCCATTTCACCTGACTTGCCCAGATCTCATCTTCCTTCAGCATACACCACCAACCACCCGTAACACAGCCATGTCGTCCACAGTGTGACACTCCGTACACTAACATCACAGACTCTGCTTTCACCACACACACACACACACACACACACAAAATGTCAAGGAAAAAAAATACAACGAAACATCCATTGCCGCCAACCAGGAGATCATCTTCATCAAACAGCACCAAAAAAAAAAAGAAGGAAAAAAAAAAAAAGATGATGACGACAATGAGGATGAACGATGACGATAATCCAGAACCGGAGGAATCATTGTTGCAAGGGCAGAAGAGTTTCAGCAGAAGGGCCACCACCACCACCACCACTACCACCACAGTTCCGACACATCACTAACACTAGTTCTCTCCCCTCCCTCCCCTTTCTAGATAAGCGCCGCCACCACCATCAGGGGGAGTGGAGTGAGTGTCGAGGGGGATCAGGTGGGAATACTCACGTAGGTGCGGAACTCTGAGCGGCTGCAGCCCAGGGAGCGGGAGCCATCGTTGAAGATGACGCACTCGTTGGGCTGCACGTGTAGGTCTCCCGGCGAGTTGATGAAGATGAGCTTGTGGTGCAGCACCCCGTCCACGTACTCCAGCTTGACGTGGGGCCGCTGTCCCCCCTGCTGTACACACCATGGACACGCTTTATGCACACCTCAAAACAACACCTTACACATACCATGTACAACCTTTACACAACATGTTTCACACATGTGCACACACCATGCACATCACTTTACACACACCTACACACAACATGTTTCACACATGTGCACACGCCATGCACATTACTTCACACACATCTTTACACAACACCTTACACACACATGTGCACACATCATGCACACATGTACACACCACATTACACACACACACCATGCACACCACATGTACACATATCACAAACACCACATGAAAGCACATGTATACACACCATGCACATCACATTACACACATCACAAAAACACGTCACATGTACACCTACACACACCAAGCATACCACATGTGCACATCACACACCACACCACATATACATGTACGTGCAGACACACTCACATGAATATGTATACTATACACGGACTCACACACCACATGTACACACACACACACACACACACACACATAATGTGAGTGAAAGCCTAAGCTGACATCTAAGAGCATAACAAACTCAGGTGTCCTTCTAACAGCTGTGAGTGAACACATTCTGACATCTCTTTGTTTGCCCTGCATCTTGTTTTCAGTGAATGGCTTGTTTTTTTTCACTACATGTGTGCTGAGAGCTCTGTGACACAGAGAGAGAGATGATCCACACAAACTGTGGAGAGGCTCCTGTACTGCTTTTCCTTTGTGACGGTGAACCGCTGCCCTACTGGTAACGCCACCTGTCTTGGAAGCCAGAGAACCTGAGCACACAGGATCCAATCCTTCTCACCAGAATTTTTATCCCTAAGGGTCCACTAGACCTTCAGTGATGGTCTGGATGCTAGTCATTTGGGCGAGACAATTAACTGAGGCCCCGTGTGCAGCAAGTGTTTGCAACATGTAAAAGAACCCACCGCAAGTAAAAGATTATTGTCCCTTGCAAATTTCTGTAAAACCCCCCAAACATTTTGGCTAAAAAATAAATACACTAGCAGACAGACAAAAACACACAAAAAAAAAGAAAAAAAAAAGAAAAAGAGGATGGCTCTGCAGTGTAGCAATGCACTGTCCTGAAGGAAGAGCAACATACAGAAATCTGTTCTGACAAAGAGTAACAATAGTACAATACAATACAGTACAATACAATGCCACACAATACAACACAATACAATGTCACACAATACAATACTGCTACTCCTCCATAAGTCTGCACTTCCTGCCAATCTCTGCACCAAAGTGAACGATTCATAGGTAATGAAATATACCGGATGTACAAATCACTACACCTGTAAAGTCTTTTGTACAATGAACATGTGGCAGACCATTGTTCTGTCCATCTATTACATGTCTGTAACAGCATGCACATTTCACATAATCATTGCAATTATTTTCCAGAATCTAAATTTATAATCCTCAAAGATAAAACACCCGATAGGATATACACCACCAGTTCTCAGCACATTACAAAAATTACAGGAGACAAACTGACCATAAAATTACATGGCTACACCCAGCAATTAGAAGCATACAAATACGATGCTAGCTTTGTCACAAACTTTTCTATCAAACAACATGAAATGTATAAGGATGGATGCAAGAACCCAGTGGTTTGTACTGTGGGGTCACCAACTTTCTGGAAGCATGCAACGACTTCATCATGCAACAATGAATTTGTTTAGGCTTTAATTCACCATCAGTGCGCACACACATTCACCACTAGAACGAAAGCATCTAACCTGGATACAAAAATCTATCTATCTATCTACCTATCTTGGTACTGAACAACAAAGGATGCCAAACAAAAAGGAAAGATGGTACAAAGGATAGTGCGACCCACACGTCCTCTCCCCCTTCAGTACAATTCCAAACTTTTTCAACAAGACTTCAAGAAACTTTAAACCTTTTCAGAACTGATGATCTCCTTTCCAAGCATAAACACTGCCAGATGTTGAGCCCAGGCAGGATCAACAATGGTTCTTTTGCAGCCAGATTCCAACTGTTCCGGCACAAAGAACTGTGCTGTTCTTGTGTCTTATTCTCTCACTCTGTCGCACTTGAGTCTTGGTGGTATAGTACAGTTCTCCACTGCCTGACTGCCTGAACTCTACACTCTTGTTTTGTACAGTATTGTATTGTATTGCATTGTCCTTCTTCTCTGTTCATGGGCTGCAACTCTCACATTCACTTGTATACTAGAGTGGGCTTTTTATATGTATGACCATTTTTACCCCCACCATGAATGCAGTCATACTCTGTTACTGGGGGCATTTGTCTTGTATTGTATTGTACTGTATTGTACTGAACTGCATTGCATTGCATTGTATCATTCTCTGTGCAGTGTGAAGACATTCTGATCAGTCCCTGTACCTCCTAACTGTTTGACGTCACTCCTAGAAAGCAACACCAACTGACAGTTCACAGCTGGACAGACTGCAACTGTCCACAGGTTAGACCAGAGCGCTGGGTTTTCAATCTGAGCGTCCTGGATTCCAGTCTGCTATCGGCAACCCCTCGTTGGTTAATTCAGGATGGAGACTTCTCCAATCTCCCAGTGCAGCAAGACCAGCTGGTGCCTTCACCCCTACAGTGCCAAAGCTGAGCAAACACACACACACACACACACACACACACTGAACATCCCATAACCCACTGGGTTATCTAAACATGTCCAGCATATATACCCCTGAAATTGGTGTATGGCCAACTAAATGGCAGACTAAAACTGTTCATACACACACAAACTCACTTCAAGATAAAAGTAAAGAAAGACAGAAAGTTTTAAACTTCACTGACAACCATGCATATTATAAAAAAACAAACAAAAACGACAACACTTTTTAACAAAAGGAAGAAAAACCAGAACTAAAATAAAACTAAAAAGAAGGTTGGAGGAGGACTTTTATGTCCCATCACACATACTGATGACTGTAGACATCCTGTTTAAGTAGTATTTTTCATTTGGTTTCTTTTACTTTCCACCTTCATTATCAGTTGTTTATCTTTTTAAAATAAATAACATCCTATTTACAAAGTCCATGAAGTAATTTTCTTTAACTGTACTTAAATATTCATTTCAAAATCTTCGGCTTAGATTCTACCCTCCTTCTACGAAGTTTCCCCCTACTCATCATTCACCCCCCACCCCCACCCCTACTTTTGAAATGACAACAAAAAGAGAACAAAACTGAAGCAATGCAACTCAAAAAAAAAAAAGAAAGAAAGAAAAAGGACAACAGTACGCAGTGTACAACCAAAGAAAGACAACAGCTCACAACACAAGTCCAGTGAAACGCCAAACAGAAACGGCCAGGGAACAAAAAAAAACAGGGCGGAACCCAAAAGAGAGAGAGCAGTGACGGTGAACAAAACCTTGGACAGACTTCACTGACAAGCGTCCACAACTAGGGGAAGGGCGGCGCCTTCTTGCACTGGACCCGGGACACGTGCATCCTCTTCTCATGGCCCATCTGATGCCCACATCGCTGCATCTTCGCAAGTCACCCACACACATCACGCTCTTTCACCAACTGAGCTCCTAACTCTAAGACGAAATTGGTAGACAACATAGCCAAACCACGTGATACCTTACTGTTACAGGCACATGCTTTGCAGGTTGTGTTTAAGCTTTCAACAGAATGAAAAGACATCTTTCATGCAATCACAAACGCTTAATTAAAGCACCTAAAAACACATTACACACACACACAAACACACCAACACCCTGTGTATGTGCATTTACACAGAGCAAACATAATTAGTAGACAAACAGGCCCTGCACTCTTGCGATATCTGTAGTGCCAGGCGTCAAAGTGGCAGAGGGACTGAGTGGCAGGCATGCTGCCATGCCAGTAGTACCAACACTGCTACATGTGAATCCGATCACAACACCCTAACGCTGGGCATCACTAGATGAGCCTGCTGTGATCATTTGATTGTGGTGTGGCATGCGTGTGTGTGTGTGCATGCATGCATGTATGTGTGTGCATAAAACAAAACTGCTGAAAACAATTCACAAAACAACGGAGTCTCATAAAACACACAGGACAATGTCCACCAGTATCAAACTTTGGAGGGAACCCACTTTTGCCACAGTATGTATATATATAAATACATATTTTTATTAACTTTTTTTTATGTAGCTCCCATGTCTGCATCCTGACACACAGAACCACTACAAAGGTCTGTGTCAAGTTGTGACTGTGTCAACAAGTCCGCCTGACCAGAATAATCCTCCAAGATAAAAACAAGTGAGGCAACAAGTGAGGCCAGGGGCTGTGTCAAAAGACAGAGCTCTGTTACTGATCCAACAGCACATACAGCAACACGCACCTGTCCCACTTCAGAGGATTCAATGTCCTGTCACACACACTGCCCATAGCAGACAACCCCACTTCTGTTTGCTTCCACTCCGCAGCCCCTTCACACTCACAGAGGGCAGGCACAGTGGCTAAAACGTCAGAGCTTTGGAGTTCCAATCCCAGAACACCTGGGTTGGAGAGTTCTATCCCATGACTGACGCCTGCTGAACTGAGGGTGGAAATGAGATTTTCTCCTCTCCCAGATCAATGTATGTGCTTTAATCCATCATGTGCGTACACATGCAGGAGATCAAATATGCGCTGCAAAAATTCCATTGTCTATATTAGCATTTTGTGGGGTTATGAAAACATGAACATACCAATCATGCACATTCCCCAGAACACGAGCATGGCTGACTTGAAGGAGGGTGAAAAATGGTGACACACATGTAAAAACCCACTCCTACCTGCCAGCCCATGATCCCAGATAGAAAGATAAGGTTCACAGATGGCGGTCAGAAAACAACAATACTCAATCTGCTTCCTACAAGTCAAAAACTGACCAAAGCCTTTTTGTACACAAAGTCAACTGTGAGTCAGACCATACACATCAGGTGTGGGCTTTTGCTGACTTAGCTTTTTCTTTCATCACAATTCACCTGTGCATACACGCACATCCTCCCTCTCTCTCTCACACACACACACACCACCCCTCCATACCACCTACACACGAGTCAAAACACTTGTACAAGGTTCCCTTCCACTCAACAGTCCACAGAGGAAATCAACTTTTAGAATTAGTGTTTGAATAATCCAACGCATGCAAGATACCAACAGCAGCATGACGATACATCAAACAGCACACAAATGAAAACAACACTGCTCCTGCAGTGGACTAAGAAAGCAGACGTGCAGAGGACAAAGAGGACCACCACTCACAGAAAAAAACAGAAAGCAAGGGTGTTTCTGAGACACTGTGGAACACTGGCACACCTCATGCAGGTCCTACAGGTAACACAGCTACAGCACTACCCAAACAAAAGCACAACACAGGTTCCCGCCACACTGTGCAGCAGGAATCCTACACTATGTGCTGCAGCTGTGGAGGGGGAACCAAGTCCAGTGTGTTTCCTCTTCATCCTGTTAATGAGCGCCAAGGCATCACATCACCTGACAAGTCCCTCACACTGTTCACACACGGGAAACCATTTCTTTTTTTTTACATGGATGGCACTCCCAGATTATGTACTGCAGCTGTCACTGATTCTGCTGTCCAGAGGACTGAATACCAGAGGGATACACATTACAGCTAACAGTCCAGAGGACTGAATACCAGAGGGATACACAGTACAGCTAACAGTCCAGAGGACTGAATACCAGAGGGATACACATTACAGCTAACAGGGAAGTGCAGCAGTCTAGGAAGTACACTCCTGGCTAGGGTCCAGCCCACAGCTCACAGCCTCCCACCCACTGTCAAGCAGTTACAGTCACGGCCACACAGACATGCCATACTGACAGTCAACTACACAGCAACAAGACCATGCCAGCAACGTTACTGCTGCTGCAGCTGCTGCTTGCTGGACTAACACACACTGTCACAACCAGCACAGGAGCACAACAAAGCCAGGTGGACACCGTCCACTGGCTGTTTGACCACAGAGAGGATTGGGGAGACGGGAAGGGGAGGGGAGCAGCCTGGGCCACACACCATTCAGCTTCAAGAGACACACCATTCGCATAAAGGACATTGACCATTCAGCGAAATGGGACATCGACAGTTCACCATTCAGCATAAAGGGACACACCATTCAGCGTACAGGGACACAGCAAGCAGGACAACAGGGGAGTCAGGGGCCCAGCCTACCACACACTGCGCGGCGTGAAGCGCCACGGGGCGAACGAAGAGTTTAGGCGGGGTGATGACGTGAGCCACCAGCCCTGAATGGGTCTTCATTGGCAGCAGACACTGCACACGTTTCACACACCTACATAGTCACCCACATCTCCCAGTACAGTTTGAACTACTGTCATACACACACACACACACACACACACACACATCATCATCACCTGCATCTCCCACAATTGTTTGAACTACTGTCATACACACACACACACACACACACACACACACACACACACATCATCATCATCATCACCCCATCTCCCACAATTGTTTTAACTACTGTCATACACACACACACACACACACACACACACACACACATCATCATCATCATCATCATCAACATCATCATCACCCCATCTCCCACAATTGTTTGAACTATTGTCATACACACACCCACACACACACACACACACACACACACACACACACAAACACACACACACATCGTCACCTGCATCTCCACAATCGTTTGAACTACTGTCACACACACACACACACACACACACACACACCTGCATCATCACAGACATATCCCAGCTTAGTTTGATCTGCTGTCAAACACACACACCTGCACTGTCACATAGATCTCTCAGCTGCTGTCATACAAACAGATGGTCTACTGCAGATTTGTAGCAACTTTACACGGCCCTGTACTCTGACATTGTACATCCTTTACACAGTCAGACACGGCTCTGCAACAACATCTTTCCAATCTTTGTCAGCACAGTTTATGACACAGTTAGGTAGGCAGCTTCCACTGTGTGGCAGTCTTCTACAGCACTCTGCCTGTTCATTTTTCATACATTTAGTAAGTAATTCACTATCCTGAAATAATCTATTCTGCAAAAGCAAGTTTCACTCAGCTACGTCTGAATCACAGACTGGCCTAAAACAAATCATCCACAGCATGACATATGTACAGGACACACCATGGACAATGGCCTGTCACAATGTTCTGTGACTGTCATGGACCACTTTGGTTCTTCCATCCCAACACTCCATCCAAACCACGGTAATTCTAAAAGGACGACTTTGGTTCTTCCATCCCAACACTCCATCCAAACCACGGTAATTCTAAAAGGACGACTCTGGTTCTTTCATCCAGACCACTGTACTCTAAAAGGACAACTTTGGTTCTTTCATCCCAACACTCCATCCAAACCACTGTACTCTAAAAGGACGACTTTGGTTCTCCATCCAAACCACTGTACTCTAAAAGGACGGCTTCGGTTCTTTCATCCCAACACTCCATCCAAACCACAGTAATTCTAAAAGGACGACTTTGGTTCTTCCATCCCAACACTCCATCCAAACCACTGTACTCTAAAAGGACGACTTGGGGTCTTCCATCCCAACACTCCATCCAAACCACTGTACTCTAAAAGGACGACTTTGGGTCTTCCATCCCAACACTCCATCCAAACCACTGTACTCTAAAAGGATGACTTTGGTTCTTTCATCCCAACACTCCATCCAAACCACTGTACTCTAAAAGGATGACTTTGGTTCTTTTATCCCAACACTCCATCCAAACCACTGTACTCTAAAAGGACCACTTTGGTTCTTTTATCCCAACACTCCATCCAAACCACTGTACTCTAAAAGGATGACTTTGGTTCTTCCATCCCAACACTCCATCCAAACCACTGTACTCTAAAAGGACGACTTTGGTTCTTCCATCCCAACACTCCATCCAAACCACTGTACTCTAAAAGGACCACTTTGGGTCTTCCATCCCAACACTCCATCCAAACCACTGTACTCTAAAAGGATGACTTTGGTTCTTCCATCCCAACACTCCATCCAAACCACAGTAATTCTAAAAGGACAACTGGTTCTTCCATCCCAACACTCCATCCAAACCGCTATACTCTAAAAGGACAACTTTGGTTCTTTCATCCAAACAATTAATTACACATCTGTGCTTGTTGTACAGATGATTTTCAGCCCATCATCCAAACAATTTACTTGACATGTGTACTCTTCAACAAAGATTTCATTTCTGTCATCGCAACACTCTGTGTCATATGTCTGCTCTGCAAGGACTTCAGAATTCTCTTTCCAACATTCAATTTGACATACGTACTCTAAAAGGAGGACTTTAGCTTTGTCCCCCAACATTCCATGTGACATACGTACTCTAAATGGAAAAGAAGGACTTAAGCTTTGTCCCCTAACACTCCATGTGACATGTACTCTAAAAGGAAGAGGACGTAAACTGTCTCCCAATTTCACGTGACATACGTACTCTAAATGGAAAAGAAGGACTTAAGCTTTGTCCCCCAACATTCCATGTGACATACGTACTCTAAATGGAAAAGAAGGACTTAAGCTTTGTCCCCCAACATTCCATGTGACACATGTACTCTAAAAGGAAGAGGACGTAAACTCTGTCTCCCAATTTCACGTGACATACGTACTCTAAATGGAAAAGAAGGACTTAAGCTTTGTCCCCCAACATTCCATGTGACACATGTACTCTAAAAGGAAGAGGACGTAAACTCTGTCTCCCAATTTCACGTGACATACGTACTCTAAATGGAAAAGAAGGACTTAAGCTTTGTCCCCCAACATTCCATGTGACACATGTACTCTAAAAGGAAGAGGACGTAAACTCTGTCTCCCAATTTCACGTGACATACGTACTCTAAATGGAAAAGAAGGACTTAAGCTTTGTCCCCCAACATTCCATGTGACACATGTACTCTAAAAGGAAGAGGACGTAAACTCTGTCTCCCAATTTCACGTGACATACGTACTCTAAATGGAAAAGAAGGACTTAAGCTTTGTCCCCCAACATTCCATGTGACACATGTACTCTAAAAGGAAGAGGACGTAAACTCTGTCTCCCAATTTCACGTGACATACGTACTCTAAATGGAAAAGAAGGACTTAAGCTTTGTCCCCCAACATTCCATGTGACACATGTACTCTAAAAGGAAGAGGACGTAAACTCTGTCTCCCAATTTCACGTGACATACGTACTCTAAATGGAAAAGGACTTAAGCTTTGTCCCCCAACATTCCATGCGACACATGTACTCAAAGGAAACCTGTTCTGTCACCCCAACAATGAGCCCATCACACACACACACACACTGTCAACAGGAACACTTGACAGGAACTGTTTGTGAAAAACACTCCTTTCTTGATTAGAAAAATCTTTAAAAAAAAAAAAAAAAAAAGATGAAAAAAAAAGCAACCACCCAAAGATTCCGAAAAAAAAGAAAAAAAAAGGATAACAGTCTTTTAAGTTCCAACAGTCCCAACACAGGCTTTTCAACACAACTGTTCAAAGAAAGATCAGAGACAGATATGAAATAAGGAACGGAGGACACACAACTAGAAGCCAAACCGTGTTGTAAAAAGACAAAGTCAAACAAATCCACACTTTTCTATGTGCATGCTCCAAATGAGCAAATGTGTGTGTGTGTGTGTGTGTGTGTGTGTGTGTGTTCCTATATGTCTGTATGTGCTTGTGCTTGTACCAGAACATGAATGCATATGCATTAATGTGTTTCTGCATGTGTGTTTGTGTTTGTGTGTGTGTGTGTGTGTGTGTGTGTGTGTGTGTGTGTGTGTGT
>JAAQRG010276781.1:7500-13049 GCA_011634625.1 Babylonia areolata | reverse complement strand
AGTCTTTGCTTTTAACTCTCTATCTCACTGTTCATTATCATCATGTACACACCTGTCTTAGCATGTGACTCTCTCTCTCTCTCTCTCTCTCTCTCTCACTGTCCATCTGTCTGTATATCTGTCTCTGTCTTTCTCTGTCTCTCTCTCTCTCATTCTCTCTCTCTGTCTCTCTCTCTCTCCCCAGAGAGACCTGTCCTTGCAGGAGGTATCACGCCACATCCATCATGATTTCCCAGCTGTTTGAGAGAGGAGTCTATTCCCTCCCTACCCCATACCCCGCCACCCCAATCCCCCTACCAACCCTCCCACTGACATTGTGGCATTGCACACTGTGGTATGGTGGTCAGTCACCTCACTGCAGATGGATGATGAATCAGACTTGGTGGTGGTCACAGGTCCTGTAGGCACATAGCGCTTGAGTGACAGGTCCTGTGGGCACACAGGGCTCAAGTGACAGGTCAAGGTCAAAACGAGGAGTTTGCACAGTCTGCGGTTTCAGGGCTACGTTGGTTCTCTGTGAAAGAGTACTCGGCAACCGTACCCTTGTAAACTAAACACAGAGGTGCCCCTCACACCCACCTTTTTTTCTTCTTCTTTTTTGGTTGCTTCCCTCTATGAGCAGTTGTTTTGGTTATTTATCTATATATTTATTTATTCGTTGATTCATTTGTTGATTATATTAACTATCCATTTATTCTTATTTTTTACCCATGCATTCAATTATCCATTCATCTATGTATGTATTTATGTATTCATTCATTCTTGTATCCATACATATTCATCTATTTATCCATCTTCTTATTTATTCAAGATTATGTAACCATTTTTATTTATTGTTTAGCTAGTACAGTTTCGTTTTGGCAGAGAAACCTATAGGCATTTTTTTTTAATCAAAAGAAACCTTTCTCTCTTTCACGCACGCGTGCACATGCACGCACAGACGCACGCACACACACACACAAATACTCACATACGTATGCATGTGCGTGCACACACACACACACACACACACGCACACATCATGCTCGAGAAAGAGGGACACACACACACACACACACGAAAAGACAGACGACAGACAGACACAAGCGTTCTCACTGCGAATACCGCAATCGATTTATCTCCCTTTAAAAAAGCATGTTTAAATATTAAATTTTTGAACATCAGTTGAGGGGCCACGTTAGTGTATGGGGTAAGACAGTTTATTCTCACCCGAACACGGAGGGTTCGAATCAGCCGTCAGGACTTTTTTTTTTTTTTTCTTTTTTTTTTAACCCGAAGCTTTATAATAACAAATACAGAACACATTTTAACGATTAGATTTTTTTTAAAGTGTTTCACAAGTGAGTCTTGAAGATCTTGCCTCTCTTGTTCTTGTTTGCAACTGAAAGAAAAGAAATTCAAATTCTGGACAGAACACATACAGTGACACTGACGACACAATCGGACGTGTTTACTGCGTACGGATTTTTTAAAGTGGAATCTGAACTGACTAGAATGAACATAAAAGAGAGATTGAATGGACTGCCTTGAAGTTTCTGTCAGCCTGTCGAACACGCAAATCTTGAGAAAATGGCTACATGTTGGAGTGTGCTTAAGGTGATGGCAACGTCTCCTTTACTGCAGACTTAAAAGAATTTTCTTGAATAATCGAGACATACCAAGATAATATGATTTAATTAGGGTTATCACCTGGAACACTGTAATCGATTTACGACGGAAACAAGCAAAAAAGCATTCGTTTTGATATTAATTTTTGAACGTCATTGGTAGGCGCGCTCTTGTGCTGTAAGTAAATCAAACCAAATGTTCTTGTTTGAATCTGCTAATTCACTCTCTTTTCTTCTTTTCGTTTTTCCCAATAAGCTTTACATTATCAAATACAGAACACATTTTAACCATTTTTCAACTGGATAAACTGTGTATCACAAGTGAGTCTTGAAGGCCTTCCCTCTCTTGTTTTTCATGTGCTTGTCAAACTTGTAATGGGTTTTGTTGATCAAAGGCAACCCAGTCCCCTCCCCAAGAGGACGGACGACCAAAACATAAAGAATGATGTCTGTCATCCTGACCTGTAAACTTCTGTCACATCCCTATGGTGAGCTGACAGCACTTGGCACACGAGCACAAACTTGTCAGTGGCAGTCAAGGTGGCAGAGGACCGTCTCGAGAATAACTATGAGCAGTCTACCCCTTCATATAAACTGATTGGTATAATGACAAGCCTGGTGCTTCCTTTCACGAGGAAGTGTCTATGTCTGGGTTTGTTCCAATGTTCCTTTCATATTTACCTGTGTGCAAGCTGAATCGGTAGCGCAAGCAGCATCGACTAGAAGCCGTGTACCTTGTTTATGGGGAAAGTTACGTGAAAGACTAAATCCTTAAATAGTTCTTTGGTTTAGTTTGTACACGTTAAAGTATTCAAAAGAAATAAAGGTGTTGGTGTGTGTGCTGTATTTTCCAGCTTTGAACAACGAATATTTAGACATATATTTACACCTCATTTTGTGAGCGAATAGGCTGAAAATAATAAAACGAAGAAAACGGGTGAAAAATAAAACAATAAATGAAAAAAAAGATTAATGTTGTTCTTTTAAAAAGCAACATTAAGCAAGCAAACGAACATCTAAATAAACTCGCATGTAAAGGGATTATTTGCTCATTACGCATTGAAAGTGATCCTGGGTGACTCTAATGAGCTCTAACCTGTAAATAAAAAAGGTTGCCTGGGTTAACAAAAAGAAGAAAACTTGATGGAAACGAAACACGGAGATCGAACACGACGCTGGTTTTTATTGTGACATAAAAGCCGCTTCTACTGTTACGCAATTGTTGTTGCTAGTGCTGCACGGCCGTTTCCATCACAAGTAGGTCAACAGTGTAGCTCGTGCAACGCGAACCACTTGTAACCAGGTCAGTGCAAAAGCAAAACGCGGGAGCAGTGTGGGACACGTGTCAAAGGGCTGTTTTTGGGTCTGTTTTAACGAAAACGTGAGGGCAAGTAACATCAACGAACAAGTGGACGATATGTGGAGTAACATGTTTTTGTTGCTGTTGTTGAAAATAAATAAAAAAAGAAAAGAAAAGAGACAGAGAGAGGGGGAAAGAAAGAAAGAAAGAAAGAACGAAAGTAAAAATTAAAAAAGCAACTTTTATTCATGCAACCAACCTCCCATATCAAAACATGGGTAAACTTAAACCGAACCTAAATAAATAGTGGCCTTTCAAAACGAGAACAGATAAGCGATGTACAATATAAAAAAAAATCTAGAAATGCGAACCTTGGAAATGAAGAAGGGAGGATCACAAGACAAAAAGCTGTGAAAGAAAGAGAGACTAAAAAAAACTAAAACTAAAACAAACAAACAAAACAAAACAAAAACAAACACCAAAACAACAACACAAAAACCTACAACGACAAGCAAGAAAAAAGAAAAAAGAAAAAAAAGAGAAGAATTGAAAATTACAACACCCCTAGGGGCAATTTCACTTTAGCGCCCTATTCGTTGCATCCTGGTAAAGCGACGGAGGCAGTCTGGACACTTTCAACGGCCGTAAATATTCTCTCCTTGACACTGTGGACATGGACAGCTCGAACGAAATAGCTTAACCCCTTCACTGCCAAGCCTTGGTGAAAGTAAAGATAACAGCGTGGCAGGGATTTCAAGTTCACATGATTAAACCTCGTGCACTTTCCTATCCTATTCATCGAGTTTGCCTGAGCAATGCAAGATTCCTTGAGAAAGAAGTGCAAGAACAAAATGATGGCATACATGCACGAGTGTGTATGTGAATATGTGTGTGTATAATTTATATACATAAAAACATATATATATATATATATACATATATACGTGTGTGTGTGTGTGTGTGTGTGTGTGTGTGTTTATAATTATGTTCAGTTTTAATTGTGACCATTGGAAATGTGAAGCACTTAGAACAAAATCATTTGATTAGGCGCTACATAGATAAACAGTAGTAGAAGTAGGAGGAGGAGGAGTATCGTTATCATTATTATCATTATCATTTACCTTACCTGTAAGCTCAGTACTGACTCTGTGATGTGACAGCCCTTCAGATTTACGAGCATACTCGTCTCGTCATCGGAAACAGTGAAGGGGTTAAGGTTCTCGTGCCGCAAGGGGACGAAGGCAAATTGAAATGTCTTCAACATGTGCTCTTGCATTTTGGTTGGTGCTGATGTTGATTTTTACAGTAATGTCATTCGACGAAGGTCAGGGCGTGTAATGTCTATGTTAGTGTGTGGATTAGTTTGCACTGTTGTTTGCTTTGGAGAGAGGTGGAGGAGGGGGATAGAGGTTCAGGAATGTGTGTGGGGGAGGGGGAGGGGAGGGAGAGGGGGTGGCGGTGTAGGAATGGGGCAACTGGGGGCCAAGGGGATGTTTATGTCCCCGTTTGTATGTGTCAGTGTGTGTGTGTGTGTGTGTGTGTGTGTGTGTATGTGTCTGTGTCTGTGTCTGTGTGTGTGTGTCCGTGCGCACATGTATGTGTTTTGTTTTTGTTTTGTTGTCGTTGATGTTTTCTTCATTGCCTTCGATTCTTTTCTTTTATGCAGCAAAACAAAACAAAAAGCAAAAACAAAAAAACATTATTTTGTATTTGTATTTTGTATTTCTTTTCATCACTTACTGGATTATGCCCCAAACTGCCATAAAAATGTCCACAGAATCAGTCGGAATTCATAGTTAAAAATAATAAGCCATGAGAGTTAATACCCTTGAACTGATTAAACGTAAAAATTTCCAGTCTTGACTTTGCTCAAAATGAAGTCCTTTTCACTTCATACGAAGTTTAGAAGTACTTGTACTTGGCTGTACATGTTATTATAGACTGTATAACTATTGGCCATTTGGGTCATGGAGAAAAAGCCATTGCAGTTGAAGAGTAGAGAATGCAGGCACCTGATTTACACACACACACACACACACACACGCACGCACGCACGCACGCACACGCACACACACACACACACACACACACTGATCAAGAACTGTTGTTCTAGTCTTGATAAATCTTAGTTAAGCACTTGCCTTCAAACCCCTGCTGCTCAGCTCTTCCCATCACCTTGCTCAGAGGTAAATATATATATATATATATATATATATATATATATATAAAAGAAAACGAGAGTTCGAAGTACATCCAGACTTCTATAAAAAAAAATTTTAAAAAGAAAAAAAGGAGAGGTTGGGTGGGGAAGCTTCAAGTCCATTCATACACCCCTATTTGACATGTACACACAGCAACAACGCATAAGCCACAACACTTGATTTTAAGCGGAATCTGGTACATTCTTATGTCGGTATCCTATAACCAGAAACGCATTTGAACTGCAATTTTCGTAACTAGATGAAGCGACAGTAACATTAATGGATACTAGATTATTGTCAGTGTTGTTGTTGATTTCGTTGTTGTTGTTATTGTTGCTGTTTGTTTTGTTTTGGGTTGTTTTTGTTGGTTTTTTGTTTTGTTTTGTTTTTAGGATGACTGTAGAATATAATTAGTTCCGATATAGATTATGTTGCTGATCT
>JAAQRG010276781.1:0-2500 GCA_011634625.1 Babylonia areolata | reverse complement strand
TTGTGGGTGGATGTAATAAACATGCGCGTGCATGTGCGCGCGTGTGTGCGTGTGTGTTCCATGTGCGTGAGCGCTTGCGTGTGTTGGGCATATTTTATGCTTTCTTTCTTTCTTTTTTGTGTATGTGATTATTCGTATCTGCAATTTGAAGTATTGTTTGCTGTTTCTAGATTTTCGTTTTCTCTTCTGTGCCGTCGTGTGCTGTTGTATACATGCTATTGTGCACTGTTGTGTAACGTATTGTTTAATGTGAGGCGATTATAGTCCATCATATGGGGTGTTTACGCTATATAAGTACAATATTATCATTATAATTATTACTATTATTGTTGTTGTTGTTTTATCATTATTGTTGTTGCTATTATTATTATTATTATTATTGTTATTATTATCATCATCATCATCATTATTATTATTATTATTAGTATTATCATTATTATTATTAGTGTAGTAGTAGTTGTTGTTGTTGCAGTAGTATCATCATCTTTGAAGTCTTGTACAAGCAGCGGGACAGGTTTATCAGCAGATAGCGGCAAGATCACACAACAAAATACGGTACTACACGCTGTCAACAACTCCGCTCGTGGTTTCCGACACCACTACAGTGGCACCGTTTGTTGGTAAAAAAAAAAAATTCTCTTATTCTCACTCAAAATCGAAAGTTTGAACTACTAGGTATTCCTTGTGTCAGTGTTACTGATGGAAGGGGTGAGAAACCACAGAAACTTACAAGTAAGTAAAACAGTTCGATTTTGAGGGAGTGAAACTCCATCTCCACAATCGCAATACTAAATCAAGGGCGTTTTATTTTCTGGTTTCCAGACTATTTTGAATGAGACGATGAACGGAGGTGTAAGCCCACTATTTCTCTCACTTTGAGAGAAATTGTAGGATTGCGAGAAATCGTGGTTGATCCCCTCCCACGTTTTCTCTCAATTGCAAGAAATCGTGGAAGGCGCCCCCACGATTTTTCACAGTGTGTGAGAAGTCGTGGGAAGTCCCCCTTATTTTAGTTGTTTTTTTTTTTTTAGTCATTTGTCGTCGGAGATGGGTTCTTGTCTTTTTTCCAATGCAGATCTGGGAGAACAATCAGAGAGAGGAAAAGAAACGAGGGGAGCAACGACAATGACGATAATGATAATGACGCTGGCGTTCTTGAAGACATCAACAGAAATGACACTGAAACACATCTGTTTTATCGCATTTCACATGTGATGGATCACTGCAATACACTGACCTCGAATTTAACATCGGAATCAATAGCAAACAAAGAAAGTAAGGCATTGTACATAATCCAAACAGAAATATGATATGATATAACATATGATATGATCTTATCTTATGTAATGTAATATAATGTATTGTATTGTCACAATGCTTTACCCTCACGTAACTGTGCGACTTGATTGAATCACACAAGAAACGAATGTTGAGCGTCCAGTGACACCTGCCAGCTAGGCAGTCTGTTGTGCAAATGACTCTGTGTTTGCAAAGCTCGGAGCGAGCTTGGTCTCCGACCGATGATTGGCGCTCCTTTTTTATAATGATTGAACGTACACATACGCGCGCGCGCACGCTCAACGCGCAGGCACACACGCGCGTGCGCGCGCGTGCGCACACACAAAACGATGCATGCACACGCACGGGCACACACGCAACACACACACAGTTGTTACACACTGAATGTAATAGTATCTTACCCACATGTTCTTCTTTTTACATAATAATTGATGTGTACATGGTGATAAGTGAAGGGTGTGTCAGTTGTTGTTTTTTGGGGGTTGTTTTTGGTTTTGTTTTTTTTGTTTTTGCTTGTTTTTGTTTTTTGTGTGTATTTTTTGCTGACGGGCATTTTATTTTATTTTAAGTGAGCCTAAAGAAAATTTTCTGTTTTTGGTTGAAGCAGATAATAAAGTATTTTGAATTTGAATTTGATTTTGAAACAGATCAACTGGATAAGAACTCTCACCTTTCACCAGTACCTTTCCAACAACAGCAGACAGTGTGGTGAGGTGGACATGCCCTGAGCCCTTGTGTAAACACTGCATCTCCTTCTTGGCCAGTGACTGCAGCTTACTGAGGAAGAGGTGGGAAGGCAGTGGTGATGGGGGGAAGGGAGGGACGGGGTTAGGCGGGAGGTGCGGGGGAGTGGGGGAGGGGTTTGTATGAACACTGTATCGTCCTTCCTGGCTACTGACTGAATTTTAATGAGGCAGTGGTCATTTTTGTGGACAGACTACATGATATAACGGAAGAGGTGGGAAGGCAGTGGTGATGGGGGAGACTGGGCGGACGGGGGTTGGCGGGGAGGTGAGGGTGGGTGGGTGGGGGAGGCTTACTGATCTAAAAATAGGCTTCAGAAAGACAGGCTGATCAACTTTTGCGGCTTTGTTCACTTCACTGACCATTGCCAAACTGGAGAGGGTGCTAGGGCAGGGAGGGGGGAAGGGTGGCAGGATGTGTGTGTGTGTGTGTGTGTGTGTGTGTGTGTGTGTGTGTG
>JAAQRG010276780.1:0-13016 GCA_011634625.1 Babylonia areolata | reverse complement strand
AGGCAACATTTGCAAATCTAATCATCTTACTTACAGCTAAAATGACTTTTTTGCCTCCTTTGAGCATAGTACAAAAATTAAAAACCGATTTTGGAGACAAATATTTTTTAGGAACATATCTATTTCGTAGCTGATCATAATTGGGACATTCTATTATAAAATGAAACTCATCACCACACACACAATTCCTGTGTGCACTCAGATTCAGACATATGAACTCATTACTCATAATCATGCTTAAAAAAACAACAAAAAAGCAAAAGCAACAAAACAAACAATAGTCAAAGAATTTTGATGGTTTCACTAAGTTTTTTAAAACTTTCAATCAATGGATTATTTCAATGTGAAAAAAGGTAACATAGGTGTTATGTCTTGTCTACAGAGCACACTGCCTCTTGTTTAGGCCCCTCCCTCCACTCCCACTTCCTCCATTCCCCACTCTTTCTCTGCTGGGCTCAGTTCACTACTTACTGATGGCCAGCAAAAAGAGAGAGCATGGGTATGAGCCGTGTGCTTGGAAATGTGATGTGAGGGCTGGCATCCTTTTCATCTGCCACTGTCCTGTCTCCATATCTCATGGTCCAGTTAGAACAGTTGGAGACTTTAAGATTCTGTCTGACCAGAATGCTTTCTCTCTGGTCACCTCCTGCTATCTCTCTTACTTTCAACCCCCTCCCGCCTAACTCCCATCCCACCCCAACTCATCTTTTGTGGGACAGCATCCATCCCATATGCCACCATGTGGTGAGATGAATGCTTCTTGAAAGATTCTGCACAGAGCAAGATTGTTTTCCCTCATAACACTGCCTGCTGTCTCAATCTCTTCCATCACCCACCCACCCTCAGATTATCACCCCTCCTGTCCCTCTCTCCTGGTCAGGGCCAGGTTCTGTGGGAACAGTAAAGCAGTGTGTAGGTCTATCATTACTGGTTTTGGATTGGTCAGCTTGCATTTTGCCAACCAGGAGGAAGTGTCTTGGTTTAATGATATGCACTGACTGTGTTGGAATAAGGAAATGGCTTGCACACATTAGCATTCAGAAGAGCCTGACTGGAACCTGACACAGACTGACTTGGGGATCAAAGTAACTATTTATGATGCTTTGTCTGCAATTTAATTTCTGATTTTTAACAAAATATAGTTTTATGTCAGTGGAATAGTGATGATGTTTCATAACAACACTGTGTGTGTGTGTGTGTGTGTGTGTGTGTGTGTGTGTGTGTGTGTGTGTGTGTGTGTGTTGATGTGTTCAGTCTTAATGGAAACAATTATTTTTGTATGGTGGTTAACAGAAGTTGATGAACACTGGGAGTTTGCATTAGTCAGTCATATATTTGGTGCACAGTATCCTATGTCACTGATTGTTGATGATGAGCTAAATGGGGCTCATTTTACTTATTTGCATAGATATCTTTGATAGAGTGTGTACTGCTGGACATTGAGTGAAGGAATGGTGAAGGTTATCTGTGGTTTTAATTTGTCCAGACAGCATACTGATGTTTTTATTGTATATCAACCTTTCATGGCAGTGATGTTCAACATATGATTTGTAATAATTTTTAACCTTGTTTTTGATTTTTGTATGTGTTCTGGGTGTGCTGTTTTAGTTAGGGTGAATAAACACCAAAAGACCCTGCTTGTAGTATGAGCAGAGAGTGGAGTGTGCACCTGTCCTCAACCTGCAATCCTACCCAGTCCTTCCTCCTCATTCTTCCTACTTGCTACTCCTCTTTTTTTTTTTTTTTTTTTTTTTTTACACAAGTTCAAGTGAAAACATGTCTATGGTAAGCAAACATGTAACAGTGTATATAAGAGAGCAAAAACACACATCACCATGACTTCTTGACATGGACAAAATTGTCAAAAGTAATGGGATGTTTGGCATCACCTTTTGTAGAAGAATAATAATTTTATGGAACACAAAGATTGAAAGTGGATGCTGCTGCTAAAAAGTTTGTATTGCATCATACCTGAATTTCACTGACACAATGAAAATTGTCTTGTGATCATTGTCACTGTGAATTTTGAAATGTGAAATAAATCAAGAACTACTATTGCTGAAAACACTTGAGTCATAACAGACATGGGCATTCCCCTGAAACATACACAAAGCTCTTTGAGTGAAGCATTATATGCCCATTATATTATAAAGACATTGATTAAACACACATGTGCATGCACACACACAAACACACACAGACACACACACATACACACACACACGCATATGTACATATGCAGGCAGGCACACAAGCACACACACACACATTCACGACTGCGTGTATGCTACACACATACATGCAGACAGGCACACACACACACACACACACTCAAAGCAGCAACTTACCAAAGAGCTGCTGGATAACAGTGACAAGCTCCCTGGCGTCCATGTAGCCAGAGCGATCCGCATCATGTTGGCAGAAAACTTTGTGCCATGCAATCAGACACTGCTGAAGCTCCATAAATTCCTCAAACTGCATGAAGCCATCCTTTGAGCGCTGGCATCAGATTAAGGAAAGTTGTTCGTTCTTTAGTTTAACGTCTTTTCACTTAAGTGCTATTAGACAAGGGTAGGGAAAAAAATCGAGTAGGGTGGTGGGAGTGGTGTGTGCGGAAGGTGGGAGGGTGGGGGGGAGTGAGAAATTACTGTGTACACATGCGAGTAAGTGAAAGTGTGTGTGCGTGTACACGTGTGCGTGCGCGCGTGTGTGTGTTTGTTTGTTTGTTTGTTTGTGTGTGTGTGTGTGTGTGTGTGTGTGTGTGTGTGTGTGTGTGTGTGTGTGTGTGTGTGTGTGTGTGTGTGTGTGTGTTTGTGCATAACAATATAACATATTTCTAATGAAAAAACTAGCAACTATAACAGCAAACCAACTGGACTATTTATCAAGGAGTTGAAAAAGTCATACATTGGCAATGGACTGCTGAAGATTGTCAACACTGAAGATGATTTCAGTTCAGGGATGTGAGACTTTAACATATCGCAAATTAGAATATGATCGGCTGTTATGTGATCACCACAGATGCAAGAAACATTACTGACATATTTGGTCTTAAAACAATTCATTTTCCATCTGCAGATTAGAGAAATGATTTGCCTCTTATGAAAATCATTTTGGTAATGTTTTCCCATGAAACCATACATTTTCTGTATATTCTTATGTAACTCTGAGTTACCGGTGTGTTTTTCTTCAAGCTGAAATTTTGACCATTGGACTTTTTCTTCCATGGTGTAACATTCCTGTAGTGAAAGCGAAATATTTAAATCTAACTCCTTCATGGAACTTCTAGCTCCTTTTTTTAGCAAAATGTCAACTTTTTCATTAAAGTAAAAACTGCAATGAGAAGGAATCCAGCAAAAGGTTATGTAAGAGCCTCTTAGTAAGAGTTCATGAATCAAATGGTTGATTTCAATAATGAGTTCATACCTAACCGTTTCTTTTACAAATTCAGTAACGTGAACTGATTTAGAATCAATACAAAATAGAATCTGAAATATAGTTTTCAGAAAGGATATCATGAAATTTAACGCTATTAGAATTGCTATGAGTTCAGCTGTGAAGATGAACTTATTCTCTCTCAGATTAAATGAGTTTTGAAAGGTCTGGAATAGTTAAGGAAATGATCACAGATAAATGCTCAAACATATTAGGTCATGTCAGATAATTTGCTTGTATGTTTCAAAGATAAATGACCACTCATTCGTTACAGTGTTCTTTTTTCACTTTCTATTTCATTTTACATTCAAACTGACCTCCATCACATATTAAAAAACAAACTGTCCTCTCTCAACAACATAAAACCATCAAAAATACAAACAAAAAAACACACACACAAAAACAAAAAAAACAAAAAAACCCATTTAACAGCCAACAATCTGCATAGATACTAGGCGATAGAACAAGAACAGCACTGAGTAAGTGGAGTGGTAGACTACCAATGCGTCCACCTAGGAAGTGAGAGAATCTGAGCGTACAGGTTCAAATCCCACAATCACCAGTACTTTCTCCCACTCCACTGGACCTTGAGTAGTGGTATGGATGCTAGTCATTCAGATGAGGTGATAAACTGAAGTCCCAAGTGCAGCATGCACTCAGCACATAAAAGAACCCATGGCAAGAAAATGGTTGTCCTTGGCAAAACTCTGTTGAAAAAGCCACTTGGATAGGAAAACAAATACACTGGCAGGCAGAAAAAAAAAGGTGGCGCTGCACTTTCCATGGTGAGAGCAGCCCAAATTTCATACATAGAAATCTGATGTGACATCCAGAGTGATTCAATACAATACAAGATCATAAAAGATTTTCTTCTTGGCTTTGATAAGACAAAGTTTCCATTCTTGTTCTGTTGTATCTTTTGGCAGCCTTTGATACGTAAGATCATTCAATTCTCTGAATCGACTTAAAATTCTTCTGCCAGTTATGATCCAAATTTGTCCTGGTTTTAGTACTGACAAACTGAACTCAGACTGTATGATTATGTGTAAATAACAGATGCTCTTATGTGTGTATCTTTTCTTGTGCTGTTCTACAATGTCCTGCACTTGGACCTGATGAAATCAGCCATTGTCATTTGTCCAAACAAAAGTTTTGCCTTCAAAGGCTCCAAACAATTCAGAATAATGACATCAATTTATCTTCAAATCCTTTAAGTATGAACAGCCACTTCCTCTTTTTATTCTTTCATCAGAACTGAAAAGAAGTGGCCAACTTTGATTTTTCTAATGTTTTGGAAACTGGACCTCACAACTTGTAACACTCAGCTATTGAAAACCCACCAGTAAAGACAAAAACTCATGGTCCCCTCAAGTGGTGTTATTTTCAGGAATTTGGTTGGTGGTTGGTTTTCTGCATGAAGACCAATTTAATCAGTGATGGCCAGTCACAAAGTCTTTCTTTTATCATCTCAAATGATGCCTTTGCTTTCAGTAACATTTGGCATCCGGATTTTTAGTCCTGTAATTTCTTTTGGCACTTACAATTCACATTACATGCATTGCATGAAATTAAGTCCTGTTCACCTCTCTCACCCACCTCATGGTACACATGGAAAATAGTTGTTTTCTGTTTATTGACTGCAGAGGGGTTTTGTTGTGTGACTTGCCACATGCTGTCCACTGTGCAAATAAACTGGATCCACTGCATACCAGCTAGTGCCCACATGTTTGATGTTTAGACAAACAAACTTACAACCAGGCAGATTGCATCCACTCTGCTGTTTCAGTCATGTAGCCCTGGTTTTCAAGACCAGTCTAAATGATTTTCATTGGTTCGTTAAGTTATTTACTGATTTCGTTTTACTTGTATACTCTACTATTTGAATTGTCTTTCTTATTCATTATGTTCACAAACAATGTTATTTGATAAATCCATCCATACATATTCTAGAATATCACAGAATGCTTTCATCTTGCTTGAGAACATCAGTGTAGGGTGTCGTCAAACACAAAAAAGTGCTAGACAAACAAACAGGAAAAAAACAAAACTCAAGCACAGTTTGCACAGTAAATCTCATCAGCTGTCAGTTCCAACTGAAAATCTTTTAAACAACTCCAACACTTGCAAGAAGAAATACCCAAGCTGACAGTTAGACTTGCAAAATAACGTTCAGTATTACTAAGAAAACATCTACAAGAAAAGGATACATCAAGCATTGCTAGCATTATGCTGGAAAAAAACAAACAGAAAAAAACCCAAAATAGAACAATGCAAATAACTGCTTAACTGTTTTCTCTGCAAAGTAGTATCTAATTAACCAACCACTGTAACGAAGTAGTTTGTAACAAAGATAGATGACAGAGAATGTATGTTTGGATGCCATCAGAGACATCGCTGTATGATGCTTCAACCCTTCGCTGGATCCTGCCCAGAGTTGAGTTAGCTGTAGTACTACTTGTATTTATATAGTGTATATAAATACAAGTAGTGTATTTATATAGCACCTATTTAAATGACATTTCTCTTAGTGCTTTACAATACAATATTCCAATAAAAAATATAAGCCAGCAAAACATGCAGGTTGGTCCAACTGAGTGAGCAAACATGACAAATTATGACAAGAACATTGCATCAAAAGTACATAATAGGCTCAATGTCTATAGTAAAGTATAAATATCATACATAATAGTAACAACAACAACAACAACAACAGCATTATCAGCTTTATCCATACATTGCCCCTCCATGCAAGACATGCCCAACCACACTGAACAACATAAAAATCAGCATACAAAACATGCATTCAAACACCAAAACTACAACTTTCATATATATAACACTGCAGACATAAAACAAAATGCCAACATTAATCCATGCACGGACACACACAAAAACATCATGCACAACAAAAAACACCCCAAATACATACCAAACATCACAACACCCAGATAATGCAATCTCACATCACAACACCCCACACAAACGTCACTACATCCGAAACAAGACCACAACATCCAAAAACCAATCCAAACACCCCAAACGAGTCATGTACATCACAATGCCTAAACAATGCATATCCCTCATCCAAGCATCAGTCCCACTGTCCCCCCCCCACCCCCCCACCCCCAACCCCTCCCATCCCCACACAACACGTCAGCATCACTCCCACTGTCCCCCCCCCACCCCCCCTCCACACAACACCTCAGGATCAGTCCCACTGTCCCCCCTCAACCCCCCCCACCCCTCCCTCCACACAACACCTCAGCATCACACACAGAAAACAGAAACAAAAACACATCTGCGCTGTTGCAAGCATCAGGTGATCAATTAAACTAAAGGCAGTTTTAAACAGACAAGTCTTGAGGTTGATTTGAAGCTGGAAATGGACTGGGAGTGTGTTAGTTCACATGGTAAGGAGCTTCCACTGGATGGGTGCAGTGAACGCAAAGGTTCTTTAACTGAAAGACTTAGTCATAACAGAGGGAATTTGGAAAATGCGACTGTCTGATGATGAACATAGTTGTCTTGTTGGAATGTAAAAGTGAGAAGATCAGAAAGATTTGTGTAAAAGAAGATGTGGCAGTGATGTGGCAGTTCACTGGTGATGTGGCGGGTTCACTGGGTCTGTTGTTGGAGTGATGTGGCAGGTTCACTGGTGATGTGGCAGGTTCACTGGTGATGTGGCAGATTCACTGTTTCTGTTGTTGGAGTGATGTGGCAGGTTCACTGGGTGATGTGGCAGGCTCACTGGTGATGTGGCAGGTTCACTGGTGATGTGGCGGGTTAACTGGGTCTGTTGTTGAAGTGATGTGGCAGGTTCACTGGGTGATGTGGCAGGTTCACTGGTGATGTGGCAGGTTCACTGGGTGATGTGGCAGGCTCACTGGTGATGTGGCAGGTTCACTGGTGATGTGGCGGGTTAACTGGGTCTGTTGTTGAAGTGATGTGGCAGGTTCACTGGGTGATGTGGCAGGTTCACTGGTGATGTGGCAGGTTCACTGGGTGATGTGGCAGGTTCACTGGTGATGTGGCAGATTCACTGGGTCTGTTGTTGGAGTGATGTGGCAGGTTCACTGGGCGATGTGGCAGGTTCACTGGTGATGTGGCAGTGATGTGGCATGTTCACTGGTCGATGTGGCAGGTTCTGGTGATGTGGCAGGTTCACTGGGTCTGTTGTTGGAGTGATGTGGCAGGTTCTGGTGATGTGGCAGGTTCAGTGGGTCTGTTGCTGGAGTGATGTGGCAGGTTCACTGTGACTGTTTCTTTCTTTAGTTTAACGTCTTTTCACTGGTAAGTGAAATTAGACAGGTGGAGGGAGGGGAGGGGGGAGGAGCAGTATATGTGTGTGTGCGCGTGGTGGTTGGGATGTTGGGGTGGGGGTGACGGAAGAGGTGGTGGGATGACTGATACAGGAAAATGGATATAAAAAGTGGCAGAGGTTAACAGGAAGAACCATGAAAGATTGAACTGGGAGTACAGTATAACTATCTTAAACATTTCTGTAACAGGATTAAGCATACTCATTATAACAAAAACATAATCGATCAGTGGTAGATACCAACTGGACTTTGTGTGATTCAAATATTCTGTGATTTGTCGGAGTAATAAATGATTATTCAAAATATCATCTATGGACAAATATGTGTACAGTGGAAACTGGTCAGTGAGTTTTTGAAAGACAAATTGTTTTGTTCTGGGACACTTGACAAGTACGTGATAGACATTAACTTCGTTTCCGCATAAACACTGTGTTTTTACAATATCTTGTACGAAAAGCATTCAAATGAAATCAATGAATTATACTTACGATTAGTCTTGACTGGGAGACAGATGAATTATACAAGAAAGCCTTGGGGTTGCTCATTGTAACTGCCTTTATACAGTAATGGTAGTATTGAAAGTCAGAATCTAATGGCATACTGGGGACTGAGACTTCACAATTGTGTGCTGCCTTTCCGGCAGCCTGATCTGCCCGCTCATTTGAAGAAATCCCACAGTGTGAAGGCACCCAAATGAAAGTTACATGAGTGCCTTTGATTGACAGTTTCGGTTTCAGTTTCAGTAGCTCAAGGAGGCGTCACTGCATTCGGACAAATCCATATACGCTACACCACATCTGCCAAGCAGATGCCTGACCAGCAGCGTAACCCAACGCGCTTAGTCAGGCCTTGAGATTGCAAAAGATGTGTAACATGTTTTATTTCGGCTATATCTCAAGATGGGATTTTTTATTTGAAGATCCAAGAGCATGCAATACTGATTTCGAATCTACTTAGAGGGAAATTTGGCTATCATTTTAGAAAGATGTAAGCCATAAGTATGGCAACTAGTTCAGCACTAAAGATGGAAAAATGTTTACCCAAGTGATATATTATTTTCTTGTGGTTTAATTCTGGTATTATAAAACTGCTCCTGCTTTTCCATCAACAAGTACAGAACCATCTGTATAACTTTTTATATAATTTTTGTAAAATTACTTTCCAGAGGAGAGCATGCACAACATGCACAGATACATGCTATTCCCAGCCACCATATCTCAGAAAGAAAAAAACAACGTACATTTAAAACCTATACAGGAAACAAACAAATTTAAAAAAACACAAACAAAACAAAACAAAACAAAACAAACCTGCACATCTCCCTGCTCCAGGTAACTGAAACAAGCACATTTGAATAACTGATAATTAATGTTTGATACACATTTCATTATATTCTTTTTCACCTTTTTTTCTATCAACAATTATTATGGACAGGCTGCAGTTAGGAAGTAAGAAAGAAATGGAATATGATGGTGAAAAAATCTCCAGATAAAACATAAGAATTGTGATGCATATTCAGATAAATCATAATCTAAAACTGCTGCAAGAAGACAATCAGGGTTGTCTTTAAATCCACTGTGGAATGTTCACAGACCTATGATGTAACTCCAGCTTTAGACTGTCTTACACGCCAGTGTACAGTGGATAGTGATCATGCTACAAGACAATAACAGTGAGCAAAGGCCATCCTGAGTCATGTTTTCTCTGAAATCTTCAAACATAATGTCTTGCAGAATGTATTGCATGCAGGTAAGGAGTGAAAGAATATGTGTAGGTTGTGTGCTTGTATATAATATCATCAGTTAGGGGCTTCATTAGTCTTTCATGTGTTGAATCAGAATAAACACAACTGTACAGCATCAAAGTGACTCAGCTGAAGGCGACCTGACTCTGTGACTGCTGGCATGGAACCATGAGCAAACACCCATGGGAGCAAGTCTGCATACCAGTTTTGATTGTGGCCTGAGAGTTATGTCACTGAAATAACATGGAAGAAGGGGCTGGAATAGCTATCTAACTGAACAACTAATCATCAATCAACCGTTAGTTAATCAATCAACTATCTGATAAATATAATGAAGCTCAGTTTGTTCATATATTGAAAGAAGTGATTGTGCACAACACAGCCATTGCCAGCTGCAACAGACTACCAATATATTCTTCAAGCAGTCTATCAACTGGTCTGTCTGTCTGACTGACTCTCTCTCAAATGTACAGAGCACTTGTTCTACTTGAAAGCTGAATATCATCTTACTTCTGAAAAAATTGCGGATGGAAGGTGTGTTGTTCATGACATTCATGAGGTCCTCAGCTTGAATAGCATTCCGCATCTGCAAACATCGTGTGAATGGTAAAAGCAAAAAAGAGTTGAAACAGTAGATCTTATCATTCTAATAAGTATATAAAACAAAGAGACTAGATAAACAGAATATATCAAAAGAAATGTTTCCTAACTGCCAAAATATAAACTTTCAACACTATCTCAGGGTCTTTTCATCCAGCTGGAACCAAGAAGTGAAAGTGGAAAGGTGACTGTAAAAGGAAACTGATTTTGAAAGAAAACTAAAGTTTATTCAGAAGTCTTGTCAGATATTGTGTGTACAAAAAACCTCTTTCTCTCACCGCTGATACGTATGAGGAGTCCTGACTTTGCTTGCTTGATTGCTTCTTCCTCATAGTGTTTGATCTTCAGAATTTTACATTTTCTTCAATTTGCTTGTTATTTACCTGACATTGTTATCATAATTCTTGTTCCTAAATAATTTAGATTGTCTCATGTCTTAGCTTACTGAATTTTTCATTATTTATATTATCAGTGTTCAGAAAATCATGAATGCTAACACACCCCAGATGTGCGATGCCTGGCCATTGGCAGGTTTGAGAGTTGGCTTTCTTAATGACAATCATATAAGTAATAAGCTATCCGATGTTTCTGATATATGGAATAATTTTGGAAAAAAAAACTTTCACATTTTTGGATTTGCTGAAACAAGATTATCAGAACATATGTCAGACTCTGACCTAACCATGCCTGAATATAATGTTGTTCGTAAGGATCCTTACAATCCAAAGGAAACAGGCTTACTTATTTAATGTTCATGAACATGTTAGTTTCAAAAGAACTGAATCACTCAAAACTACCATGCTGAATCAGTATGGATCCAGGTACACTTTAAAAAATCGGAACCATTTCTTATAGGCTTTATTTATAGGAATCCTGCTGAACATGCTGACTGGTTGGATAAGTTCACACTAATGACAAAAGACATTTCTCTGCTCTCAAATGAAATTATTTTATTGGGTGACTTTAATACTGATTTACTGAAATGTAATTTGAACTGGAAACAAACATGCAAGTCCTTTCATCTCAATCAATTAATTGACAAACCAACACGAATCACTCGCACTTCAAAAACACTCATTGACCACATATACACAACTTCCACAAAGACTATTTCTGAAATATGCTCTCCAACCTTTGGCTGTAGCGACCACTTTCCAGTTTGTATCACATGGTCTAAAAAAGGAATCAAGATACAAAAAAACTGCCACAAAGTTATTACATACAGAAGTTATTAAAAATTTGACCCAGATTCATTCTTGATGGACCTGATGAACTCTCCTATGTCTCTCGTTTATCAATTTACTGATTCAGCTGAAGTGTTTGAAATATGGTATCATAATTTCCTCATCATTTACAACAAATACACCCTATTCAAAACTAAACATGTAAAAAGCTGAAAAAGCTGTGGATAACGAGAGACATAGAAGATGCCACTGATTTAAGAGATTTTCTTTTCTCAACTGGAATCTGAGAAGATTTTCAAAAACAAAGAAATGCAGTAAATAACTTAAGATGCTCTGTTAGAATTCTGTCAATCTAAAATTATTTCATCCACATTAGATATTCCTTGATATGTGTACATGAAGTTTATAATGCTCTGATCCATTCAAAAGAAACAGGAACAATAGGTCTTGATGGCATAAATTGAAAAATATTGAAACTCTCAGCTCCTATAATAGCAGAATCCCTTACATACAAATATAATTTAAATAGTACAAAAAATAAGATTCCAAAGACGCTCAAAACTGCTTAAGTTATTCCTATATATAAGAATAGTGATCATTCTGAACCTTCAAACTACAAACCAATTTGTATTTTGCCAGTATTATCAAAACCCCTGGAATATCATATAAATAACCATATTCTTAAGCATTTTAATAATTTTGACTTGTTCCATCAAAATCAGTCTGGATTTCGAGCAAATCACACATGTCATTCTGCACAAACAAATTTAGTAGATCAATGCCTAACTAACATTAATAACAATGAAATTACTGAAGCTCTTGTTGTTGATTTTATGAAGGCTTTTGATGTGATTGATCATCCTCTCCTCCTGAAAAAACTAATGATTTATGGCTTATCTTTGAATACATTAGAACTTATCTCATCTTTTCTCTCTGAAAGAAGACAACTTGTGTTCACAAATGGTTCTAAATCAATGTTATTACCAATTAACTATGGTGTACCTCAAGGTTCTGTTTTGGGACCTATCTTATTTTCCGCAGACCTACCCTTATCTATTAAGACACCATGTGAAATGTTTGCTGATGACACCACCATTCATACTAGTCATACTAACTTGTGTACCTTGTCTCTTTTTCTTCAGGAAAGTACTGACCAACTGATTGAATGGTCAGAACTAAACCACATGTGTCTCCATCCTAAAAAAACAAAATTCCTAATAAGGCAAAAACGCCAAAATATGTCCATAAACTGTTCACCTATTTTCACCATAGGCAACAAGATTGAAGAAGTTGACCACCATGAAATCCTTGGCATCACAATCGATAAAAATTTGTCATGGTCACATCATATTAATTATTACTCTGTTATGCCAACAGGTATTAAAAAAGTATCTATCAACTGTCTAAAATTCAACGTTTTTTTGATCTTCACAGTCGAAAACAAGTTGTCAGTGCTTACACAGAATCACACATTAACTATGTTTCGACAGTGTGGGATTCGGTGAGTGACATTATTATGAAGTCTCTATTGAGTCTGCATAGAAGAGCTGTAAAACTGATTCTTTTAAAATCTTCATCATTGACTATATCTGATTATAAAGCTCTCGATATTCTAAAACCCCAAAACAGGCGTGGAAAAAGAGGTGGGAAAAGATTGTGCTTAGGTAGCAGAATGACAAAAGCAGAGCGGCTGTCAAAGAAATTCTTTAGAATCAGCAGTTGGAATTGTTCCAG
>JAAQRG010276778.1:10000-13090 GCA_011634625.1 Babylonia areolata | reverse complement strand
AAGTGCTAATATCTTCACCGTTGGAAAATAAAGATTCATTCATTCATTCATTCATTCATTCATTCATTCATTCATTCATTCATTCATTCATTCTCTCTCTCTCTCCACCGCACTTTCTTTTCTATTCTCTGTCTTCTCGATAACAGACACACATGCGCTCGCGCATGCACAGGAATTCAATTATTGTGTTTTATAAATCACAAAGAAGCGGGAAAACAATGGGTCTCTAGAGAGAGAGCAAAGAGAGAGACATATACAGAGAGAGTGAGAGAGAGGGACAGAGAGAGAGGCACATATACAGAGTGAGAGAGACAGACACACACACACACACACACACACACACACACACACACACACAGAGTGAGAGAGATACACAGATAGACACATATACCGAGAGAGTGAGAGAGAGAGACACAGAGAGACACATATACCGAGAGAGTGAGAGAGAGAGACACAGAGAGTCACATATACCGAGAGAGTGAGAGAGAGAGACACAGAGAGACACATATACCGAGACAGTGAGAGAGAGAGACACAGAGAGACACATATACCGAGAGAGTGAGAGAGAGAGACACAGAGAGACACATATACCGAGAGAGTGAGAGAGAGACACACAGAGAGACACATATACCGAGAGAGTGAGAGAGACACAGAGGGAGACGCAGATAAAGACACATATACAGAGACTGAGAGAGAGAGAGGGACAGAGAGAGACACAGAGAGAGACACATATACAGAGAGAGTGAGAGAGACAGATAGAGAGAGACAGAGAGAGAGAGACATATATACAGAGAGTGAGAGAGAGACAGAGACAAAGAGGGACACATCTACAGAGAGTGAGAGAGAGAGAGACACAGAGTGAGACACAGAGACACAAAAACAGAGAGAGTGAGAGAGAGAAACACACATATACAGAAAGATTGAGAGAGAGAGACACGCAGAGAGACACAGAGAGAGACACATATACAGAGAGACAGAGAGAGACAGAGAGACGGGGAGAGACAGAGAGAGACAGAGACAAGAGAGGGAAAAAGAAAAGACCAAAACGAGAGACAGCACCAACAGCACAAAACAAATCAGTCTCTGCTTTTCACAGTGAAACCCGACCATGTACCAACTGTTCTCTCTCTTTCTCTCTCTCTCTCTCTCTATCTCTCTCTCTCTCTCTCTCTTTCTCTCTCTATCTCTCTCTCTCTCTCTCTCCCTTTCTCCGCACCCCTCCTCTCTCTCTCTCTCTCTCTCTCTCTCTCTCTCTCTCCCTCCCTCTCTCCGTGTGGTATAAACGACTGATATCGATTGACTCTGCAACGTGTACATATACTTTGTGGCAGACGTATAATGTTACCCCTGGCTGCTCATACAGTTAGCTCCCCCTACCAAGGAACGCGCGGAGAGACTATACGTAGTTTCAATAACTGGTGACATGTCTGGCGCACACAAGTCAATGTATATGAGTGTACTGTGCGGTGTGGACTTTGGACTTGGAGAGTCGGCAAGTGCGGTGTCTACGTAAAATTAAATAGGCTTTTTATTGAACATGTTATGTTCATGGGGTGTTGCTACAGCTGGCTTGTAAATCACGAAATGAGTTCTCTCAACTGCTGTCACTGTGCCTGTATGGCTGGGGAAAGTTGTTTATAACGTTATGAAAGAAGAAGAAGAAGAAGAAGAAGAAGAAGAAAAGAAGGAAAAAAAAGCGACAACGAAGGCGACGACAACGACGACGACGACGAAGACGAAGACGAAGACGAAGAAGAAGAAGAAGAAGAAGAAGAAGAAGAAGGACAACAACAACAACAACAACAACAGCAACAATACAAATAGCAAGGAAAACAACAAGTAGAACAAGAAAAAGACGAAGAATAATACAAGAACAAAAACAAGAACAATAGTAACAGAAGAAGAAGCAGTAAAAGAAGGAGATGATGATGATGATTGTATGACGACGACGACGACGACGATGATGATAATGATGATGATGATGACGTTGTGGATAATAATGATAATTATGACGAAAGAAAAAAAATGGAAGGAAAAAAAGGGGGAAAAAAGAAAAGAAAAAGAAAACTCCGCCATCACCGCCACCACCACCACCACTGCCATCACCACCATCACCACCAGCACCATCACCATCACCACCAGCACCATCACCACCACCACCACTGCCATCACCACCGCCAACAACGGCGACGATAACAACAACAATAACTATGAAAACGACAACAACAACAAAATCACGTTACGCAACTGTCGCGATTTTTCAATGAGAAAAACAACAAACAAAAAAACAAACAAAACAACAACAACAACAACAACAAAAACAAAAAGGCAAAAAACCCCACCTCCCTATAACTGCTCCTCACTGCAACTGACTCTGACATATATTGTGACATCTGTCGATCAATATCAGTGTCAGTTACATCGTTTGTTCCATGGCGGGGTTTGCTTTGTCGACAGATATGCCAACCTTGGTCGATGAGAACGCGGCAAAATGTTAGCAACAAACCACTTTAAACCCGACCCTCATTGCGAGACAAGGAGGAAGGAAGGAAGGAAGGAAGGAAGGAAGGAAGAACCATCAATTGTTCATCAGAACAGTGCAATGACAAAGCCTCTGACTGTCATGCTCTGTTCTTACGAGAGTATATATGCTGTTGCGATGCGGCGATTTTTTTTTTTTTTTTTTATTTAATTTTTTTTTTTCCCCAAATGCTGACAGGACTGAGGTGCACTTTTGATAGGAGTGACGTTCTTCTTCCTCTGTGTCACTGAATCTTTGCCTGTCTGTCTGTCTGTCTGTCTGTCTGTTATTGTCTCTATCTTGCGTGTACGTGTGGTACGTATATATATGTGTGTGTGTGTGTGCGCGCGCGTTTTCTTTGCCTTTGTCAGGCTGGGACAAAGGTTCCTCTTCTTCTTCTTCTTCGTTCGTGGGCTGCAACTGCCATGTTCTCTCGTATGTACACGAGTGGGGGGTTTACGTCTATGACCGTTTTTACCCCGCCATGTAGGCAGCCATACTCCGTTTTCGGGTGTGTGCATGCTGAGTTAGTTCTTGTTGCCATCACCCACCGAACGCTGACATGGATT
>JAAQRG010276778.1:0-5000 GCA_011634625.1 Babylonia areolata | reverse complement strand
GAGGCGGTAGAGAGAGAGAGAGAGAGAGAGAGAGAGAGAGAGAGGAAGAGACAGAGGCAGGGAGAGAAAGGGAAGAGGCGGCACACAGAGAGAGACAGAGACACAGCAAAAGACACATAGAGACATAGAGAAAGAAAATGCCCAGTGAAGAAAAATAAACACTAGAGACAGACAGAGAGACAGAAACAGAGAGATAGTACTAGAGACAGAGAGAAACCAGAGAGAGAGAAACAGACAGACTCGCTGAGACATAGAACGAGAGACAGACAAACACACAGAAAACGGGCAGAGAGAGAGAAAGAGAGAGAGAGACAGAGACAGAGAGAGAGAGAGAGAGAGAAACGAAACGAAACGAAGTTTTTTTTATTCCAATAAAGGCCATAGCCCCTTACTGAAGGGGTGTGACACATGTACATTGAAATATAGGAATCATAACAGTCATACTGAATACAACAGCAACATACTTTGTATACCATAAATTGCTCACAATCAAAGTCGAACTACTACAACAGCATTATACCACACATGTCATAAAGTACACTTACAAAATAAATAAATAATTTTTTTTTAAAACAACGACAACAACCACAAAACAAACAACTACGATAGTATAGCCTTCAACCTTTTTCAAAGATTTGTAAATAATATAGAGTGCAAGCCCACAAAGGGTAGTTTCCTTTCTGGAGAGAGAGAGAGAGAGAGAGAGAGAGAGAGAGAGAGACAGAAAGAGGGAAAGACAGACAGACAGACAGAAACAGAGGTAGAGAGGGAACTTTATCGATGAAGAGCTTTGTCAGTTTTCTTGAACAACAATCCTTTGAGCTCGCTCCCCAGTTTTTCATTCCTGGCCTTAAAATCCAATCACTCAATATTAAATTTCGAATCTGCATGCAGGGCCCAGATCCTGGCTTGTCATAAAGCATGTTGATGTCACATCATCTTTCTTTCTTTTTCTTTTTCTTTTCTTTTATTATTCTATATTCTATGTTGTTTATTTGACGTTGTGTATCATTCGTTTTTTGTTTTGTTTTTTTAAGTTTCTTTATCCTCTTCAAAATTTTACGGCTATCTTTTTTCTCTGCGCTTTTTTTTTTTTTTTTTTTTTTTTCATTTCCATTCACTTGATGCAAATGAATGATGGTTCAATTATCGAAACAAGATATATGGACGTGTCTCTGTGTGTCTTTCTCTGTCGTTTATTTGTCACTGTGTCTGTCTGTCTGTTTGTCTGTCTGACTCTCTCTCTCTCTCTCTCAACTCTCTCAACGTAGTTGATGTGTTAATAGCTGATAATGACGAAGTAATTAGATCCTTGGCAAAAATACATTGCTGAAGCGAGTAAAGCAAGAAAACTTTTGATTTCAGTTTGAAAACATTCTGCTTATGGTTCACACAGATTATCTATTTCTTCTTAATGTGCTTGGTGGTTTACTTATTGAACAGTAACGATTACACTACCTTTGATAAGGTGTCGGCCTATTTTGTACGTACATAGATGGAGATTCGCATGTACGCTGAGAGACTGTTGTCTGCATGTGTGGAGTAGTCTCTGAGACTTTTCTTTGTTCATGTTTAATGTCTGTTTTTCTTGGACAATACCCATGAAATTGTGAACCCCATGTTATTATGGCATGTGTGCTAATGACATTAAACAGTTTCAATTTCAGTTTCAATTTCTCTCAACTCCTGAAAACAACGTATTTTCTGTTGTTTTTCTCTCATCTCTTCTCATATATAATATAATGTTGTTGTTGTTGTTGTTTGTTGTTTCTCTCTTCGTTGTTGTTGCCTTTAATCTCATTGTTGTTCTTATTATTTTTATTGGTTGTAATCGGGTGAGCAAGCATCCTTGATTACTTTCGATTTCTAAGATACAATATATTTTACATGTGCTTTGTCTGTTGAGCTTCGAAGAAAGCAGCACAGTTTATCTTTCAAAATTATGTTGTTATTGTTGTTGTTCTTCTTTTTTGTTTGTCCGTTTCTTGTTGTTTACTCTGGTTTCGTAATGCATATTTTCACCCCAAGTGAAATATGGAACCCGGATTTTTTTTTTTTTTTTTTTTTTAGTTCCCTTTTTTCACATTGCCCACTCGCCTTAATGAAAACGTATTTGTCGATGTTCGTGTTTATCGTCTTTGCATGTGCATTCGCAAAGTTATATATTTTTTTCATGTTTTTTAGCTAGCTGAATGGCGTGATTTCTCAGCACAATTATTATATATTTTGTTGGAACATGTTGGGAAGGCACGCAGACACACACACACACACACACACACACACACACACACACACACACACACACAGAGAGAGAGAGAGAGAGAGAGAGAGAGAGAGAGAGAGAACGCTCGCTACCCATTCCTCCTTTATTTTGAGGGGGAGATGGGGCTTGTGGACGGGGGGGGGGGGAGGGGGGGTGGCTAGTGGATGGGGGCTAGTGTGGGGGGGCTAGTGTGTGTGTGTGTGTGGGGGGTCTAGTGAGGGTGGGGGGCGGCTAGTGGGGGTGGGGTGGGGGGCAGGGTTGACGAGTAGGACGGTAAGAAGGAATTGGGGGTATGTGAGAGAGAGACAGACACAGAGACACAGACACAGACAGACAGACAGACAGAGACAGAGACAAGAAGTGGGGGATGAGAAGGTTAAAGTTACACAGACCTCTGGTTTAAAAAAAAAATTAAATAAATAAATAAAATAGGAAAATAAAAAAGTACGTGCTAAGTGCATGTGACATGTTAATCCGTCCCCACTCTTCCCTGTTTTATTGACTGGGCCAACGATTGGCTCGCCTGTCTCAGAGAATTTCTCGACTCTATGGGAAAAAAAAGGGGGGGGGAGGTTAGGGGGTGGGGTGGGGGCGGGGGCTTGGATGCAAAATCGGTATCAAAATATGCAAAGCTTTAGATAGCCAAGATCCTATGACAGAAAAGAAAAGAGAACAATTTCTCTTCACATAACAAAACACATTATCAAACAATCTATAACGTAGCATCACCATACCAAAATAAAGAATTTTTTTTTATACATATGCACTGTTTAAAAACACGTTATGAAGCATAAACAATGATAGAAATGATTTCAAAAGAAAACTGAATACGATTCACACTCATATGTTCTGTAAGTAAATCTTACTTACAAAATACCCCAATGACAAAACTCATCGTTGGTATTAATTTTTTTTTTAATTAAACTGAATAAAATCTACACATCTTAGTCCCAAAATAGCCAGTCCCTGAATTCAGCGCCTGACACAGAACTGCAGACAAAATCATAAAGGCATCAGTTATCCAGCAGCGCAGGGATGCTTGAGCGCGCATGAATTGTTAAAGAGACCATCGTCTGTTGGCTCAGTGGGATCTGTCGGGGTTTCAAACGCAGCTTGGTGATATCCTGTTGTGGTGAAAGATTCATGGAGCTGTTTGATTCCTTTTTTTTTTTTTTTTTTTTTTTTGTTCCAGCGCTTTTGGCGTAACACGCTTTTTGTCCATGTCAGTGACAGAGGAGAATTGAAAAAAAGAAAGAAGAATATTTTAAAAAAAGGAAGTTTATGGTTTGACTGTCCTGTTCGCTGTTGTTCAGACACGTGAATGGGTGAACGATGGGTGAACGACGAGCGCTGGACTTTCAATCTGAGGGTCCTGCGTTCGAATCTTGGTGCACCCGGTGGGTAAAGGGTGGAGATTTTTTCCGATCTCCCAGGTCAACATATGTGCAGACCTGCTAGTGCCTTAACCCCCTTCGTGTGTATGCGCACGCAGAAGATCAAATACGCACGTTAAAGATCCTGTAATCCGTGGGTTATGGAAACAAGAATATACCCAGCATGCACACCCCGGAAAACGGAGTATGGCTGCCTACATGGCGGGGTAAATAAATAAAAACGGTCATACACGTAAAATGTTACATGTCTGTCTGAGTGTGTATGCGTGTGCGTCTGAAATCTGATTGAATGACACAGGAAACGAATGATGAGCGCCCAGTCGGCTCTACCCGGGTAGGCAGCCTGTGGTGCAAATGTCCCTGTGTATGTGAAGCGATTACAGCTTGGTCTCTGACCGAGGATAGGCGCTATATAAGTATCCACATCAATCAATCAAACGATGTTCACATGATTTCGGTCTTTTCTGATGTGAGTTTTCTTTCTGTTGGGTTTAATTTTAGTTTTAGCTCCAGGCTGAATGGAAACGTTGGCTGCTCTCTGCAGCTTTCAAATCTTCTACCCCCATCCTCTCTCTCTCTCTCTCTCTCTCTGTCTGTCTGTCTGTCTCTGTCTCTCTCTCTGTCTCTCTCTCTGTCTCTCTCTTTGTTGTCTTCAGTTAAACGTCTTTCCACTTTGTCTCTCTGTCTCTGTCTCTCTCTCTCTCTTTGTGTGTGTGTGTGTGTGTGTGTGTGTGTGTGTGTGTGTGTGTGTGTGTGTGTGTGTGTCATTTTGATCCAGTTCTCTTGGTATTATAGTAACCATAACATAAAAAAAATCAATTGACCCAAACAATAAATTTCCATCAAACGATTTACGTTTTCATAGAAATGACATGAAATGAATAAACACATTCAAAGGGAGAAAAGTAAACCAACGTGGGCATTACAGAATTATTGCTCTGTTTATATCATAATGATTCAGCCATTGAATCAAATCCTCGTGGCACAAACTGTTGACAACAACATGGACGAAAAACAAAAAGCAGCATGAGTAATGCTAAGAGTGCACGTGAATCATTAATCTTTTCTCTTTTTCCCCATTGAACAGTTTCAGTTTCAGTAGCTCAAGGAGGCGTCACTGCGTTCGGACAAATCCATATACGCTACATCACATCTGCCAAGCAGATGCCTGACCAACAGCGTAACCCAACGCGCTTAGTCAGGCCTTGAGAAAAGAAAAGGTGAATAGATAATAGATAAGCTTACATAAATAAATAATAATTATAATATAAAAAAGGAAGGAGTAATGATAATAATAATAATTAATAAACAAATAAATAAGACAACAATAATGATAAATAAGC
>JAAQRG010276772.1:0-13076 GCA_011634625.1 Babylonia areolata | reverse complement strand
TCTCTTTTTCTCTGATAGACATTGATATTTGAAGAGTGCCAAGATTAACAACATTAGAATGAAGGGTATGTGAACTGCGAGAAATTTATTTCACACAATAGTTATTACCAATGGGCTTTTATTCAAAACTGGAAAGTTATCAATGAACTTGTTGCTTGGATAAAACTGTTGTCTTATTTGCAATTAAAATTTTCGATATGGAACACCTGTTTTAATTGATATTATCTTTGAACATGAAGTTCGTTCCTAGAGACGTTCAGTCGTTCTGATGTACAGTGACTGCTTTTGATTAATTATGCTTAGTAATCTTGAGTTGGAAATAGAAAGAGGGAGACGTAGTGGCACACCACGAGAGTTTGTAAGGTTTGTAATATGGCTATGATTGGGGATGAGTTCTATCTTATAATGGAATGCACAAAGTATAATGACTTCCGAGACAAGCGTGTGCATGAAAAAATATTTGACTCCGAAGTCGGTTTTCATTTTTGTTTTTTGTTTGATTGTTTGCTTTTTGATCATAGGAAGCAGATGGAATTTGTTAGCTATAAGTTGTCCGCGGTTAATGGTGGTCAGTGGTGGTCAGTAGTGGTCCATATATAGTGATCAGTGGTGGTCAATAGTGCTCTGTGATTGTGGTCAGCAGTGGTCAGCAGTAGTCAGCGGTCAGCAGTGGACAGTAATAGGCAACGGTGGTTATTAGTGGACAGTGATGTCAGTGGTTAGCAGAAGTCAGTGGTCAGTGCTGGGCAGCAGTGGTCAGTGCTGGACAGCGATGGTCAGTTGTCAGAAGTGGTCAGTGGTCAGAACTGGTTAGTGGTCAGAAGCGGTCAGCAGTGGTCAGAGGTCAATAGTCATAAGTGGTCAGTATATAGTGGTCAGTGGTTGGCTCTGGTCGATCAGTGGTTAGCGGTTGTAAGTGATCAGTGGCGCTAGTAGTTAGTGGTGGCCAATGGTGGTCAGCTGTCTGTAGTGGTCAGTGTTGCTCAGCAGTGGTCAGTGGTGGTCAGCATTAGTCAGTGGTCATTAGTGGTCAATGGATGTCACCGGTGGTCAGTGGTCAATAATGGTTAGTGGTCAGCATATGGTGGCCAGCAGTGGTCAGTAGTGGTCAATGGTTAGCGGTGATCAGCAGTAGTCAGTGGTCAGCAGTTGATAGCGGTCAGCAGTGGTCAGTAGTAGTCAGTGGACTGTAGTAGTCAGTAGTGGTAAGCAGTGGTCACTGGGTAGTGGTTGTCAGTGACCAGCAGTGTTCAGTTTGCAGTTAATAAAATCAAAAACAAAAAACCTGGACGTCTTGATAATGCACAAATGTGACAAAACAACGCAATCTGAAGAATTTGACGTAGTGGTCAGCAGTGGCAAGCACTGGTGAGTAATGGCCAACAGTATAATGAAATCCTGCTAAAACGTTGCAATACTGCATACAAAGTGATGCAAGCTGAACTCTGATAGTGGTCAGTAGTGGTCATACAGTGGTCAAACATCTTCAAAGACATAATGTACAAATGTGACAACATAATTCAGTCTGAGCACTCTTGAACTGTGGTCAACCATGGTCAACTGTGGGGGAACATAGACCTGGGGGACCTTAGACCTAGGGGGATATAGACCTGGGAGAACTTAGACCTGGGGAAACATAGACATGCTCCCCTGCACTGCATCCCAACTAGGTCACTGTTAACCTCTCCGATTTTGTCTGAAAGTGAGCATGATGTGAGCGGGCGTGGCATGGCACGTGAAGGACATTACGAGTATGTCTGTGGGTGGGTGGGGGTGGTTGTGTGTGTGTGTTTGTCTGTGTGTGTGAACATAGACGCTAGCGTCAAAAACAGGATTGCTTAAATCAGCGCCGCCTTTGGGAGACTCCGTGAGAACGTCTGGGAGCGGAGACAGCTCAGCTCTACCACTAAGCTGAAGGTCTACTGTGCAGTGGTCCTTACCACCCTCCTTTACGCCAGCGAGACCTGGACTGTCTACAGCAGACACGCCAAACAGCTCAACCTGAGCTGTCTCTGCAGACTCCTCCACATCAGGTGGCAGGACAAAGTCCCCGACACCGAAGTCCTGGAACGAGCTGGCCTCTGCAGCGTCTAAACTCTTCTGCAGAATGTCCAAGCCAAGTGGGCTGGACATGTGGTGAGAATGTCAGACAGCCGACTGTCTAATCAGCTGCTGTGTCAGGGCAAGCGCTCAGTTGGAGGACAGAAGAAACGCTACTAAGACTGCCTCAAAGCGTCCCTCAAAGTCGTGGCCGTCGACATCAACACTTGGGAGACGCTTGCTCTGGACCGTCCAGCTTGGCACAGCATAATCACCACAAAAGCCCGTGCAGATGAAGCCAGGCGCATCACCGAGGTGCAACAGAAGCGTGCTGTGCGCAAGGCCCGAGCAGCATCCACTGCCACAACAGCACCCACTCACTTGTGTCCCACCTGTGGGCGAGACTTCAGGGCCCGGATTGGCCTCACCAGTCATAATCATCACCATCATCATTATCATCATGTGTTTTATGTGTAAATGTGATACAGACTGGTTGGGTGAGCGAAGTGTACACATGGGGTATATTCCAGCCAGGGGGGATAAGAAATGGCCTAGGCTGGTTTTTACCCGGGGTAAGAACCAGCCAGGGATAAGATCTGGCCTGTTACACCGGGTTATAACATATACTCGCTTTGTTTACACAAGTGAGTAAATAAAATGATAGAATTTCGCGCGATCGATACAGCGTTTACCTTGTTATATTCTTTAGGATAGACTTTTTATCGCAAACTAGAAGAAGAAAAGAGGATCTTGTGAGGTAGACCTTTTAAAGAGATGTGCACGGCGTCTGGAAACAACGTTTGAAGCCTGCTTTGGAATAGAAGTTCGTGTGAATGACTCGTTTGCTTTCCTGTTTCTTCTTTGTTATTTGTAAGTAGTTTGTAAACGAAAATCTGCATCTTGTAAATACTAAGTCATTTTGTTATAAACACACACACACACACACACACACTCCCCCTGATTTGATGAAATGAAACAATGCAAAAATACTCCAAAGTGGCAATGGTTGCACTGAGTCAAATGACAGCTGAGAAGGGCATAGAATGATATTTTTTTCGACAGACAACTTTACAGGCGTACAGTAGGAAACGTAAATAATATCTTAAAAAGCCTATTTGAAACATACCTTCCTAACGTTTGAAAGCTGATATGCTTAGACGTCGATAGCGTCCCATCTGCATTCCTCTTTTTCCTTGTGACAACATGCAGATTGACTGAATCCAGTGTTTCAAAGTAGCGTACCAACTGATGTAGATCAGCTGCAACAGAGACGTGTGAAACACTAAAGAAACAATTCAACATTGAACTTCATGTAACAAAATATAATTGCATAAAACGAGTTACGACATATAATAATGGAAAAAGGCACAGATATACCATATAGACGGTATGTTTTACTTGATTCTGTACCCATGTACCATCCTCAAAAGGTGTTGTCAGTGAGAATCGGAATTCATAATAAAATAAACATGTCAGAAAATCACATTTAAACCTCTTCATACAATAATCTCTCTCTCTCTCTCTCTCTCTGCCTTTCCTTCCCCTCGACACTCTTCCACTGTATGTCTTCCTACCCGTTTGCGACAAATGGTCTACAATCGGATGAGATAAGAAGAACAAGAGGCAAAGCCTTCAAGACTAAATTGTGCTTCGCGCTTTATCCAGTCAACAAAGAAATGGATTTTAGAGCTCAATATCAATAAAATGATCAAGTAAAATAGATGGAAAAAGATTAGGCATCTTAACTATATACAAAATATCACTTTCCTTAATTCTTAGCTGTCTCTGTTGTTTTGTGTACATGTAGTGATTCTGTAAAATTGGAGATTTGTCCAAAAGCTCAAAATCACGCGCAAAAAGGCTCAATTTCAATGAACTTCAATAGGCTGTAACTTTGGTTCTAATATAGACAGAAACAATTTTTGTTATGGGATGTTTCTTTTGGCTTATAGTTCTAATCTACTTTGTTGTTTTCTTTGTTTTAATGTTGTTTTAACATAACTTTTATCATTAAAAAAAAAATGTTGCCGGTACTTACACCAGGGTTGTACTCTGCCGTCAAATAAGTTAAAATAATAATCCGACTGACTCTTTTTTTTTTTCAAATCTATACGATACTTTCAAAATGTTCAAAACAGCTTGTTTCCTTCTACTGACAAGATCTTAGCATTCAAACGTAAAATTGAGCTTTGCTTGAAAATATAATCCCAAATAAGCTTACTGTAGCAGTTTGTATCAGTGTTTCTGTAAAACCAATGTTCATGAACCGCCAAATATACCTACCCGCCATTTCGGAAAATAAACAAACAAACAAACAAACAAACAAACAACAACAACAACAACAACAACAACAACAAACACCTAAAAAAACCTGCAGTTTTTGTTTTCTCCAAGTAAACTAAGTTCTAACCCTTGAGATACTGAGTGAACACAAACTGTTCAACTGAATATATAGTCCTACAACGGTTTGAGGTAACAAAATAATATCATCTGCAAACAGCACAATGAACAACCTTATCAAATAAAATGTAATACTGTTTTCCGTTTTCAATATTTTCTAGAGCTAATTCATTAATAATACCCGCTAGCGGAAAGATAGAGAGAGTGGAAGAGAAAGCGTGGCAGACATTTCAACCTGCGTTTTCAATGTCCCGAGGAGTGTACAAACCAAATATGCACCTAAACAAGTGGTGTTGTGTAAATGTGCCCCAAGAGACTGAATATAAACATTACAAAGTCACTCACCTGAACAAAAAACCCAAACAAATTGAAGAAAAAAATTGCCAAGCCACATAATAACTTTTTGACTGTACACGTTCATGTATCAGTGTATTAGATCCAGATCTAGCATTATTTGTCTTGCGCGACACTATCTCCCACAATGATTTGGAAACGCCGAGGTTTGACCCCTTGAGTCAGCACCACCTAGTGGCTGAGTGTTGACACAGCTTTATTTCCCCCTGACATAAATCAGTTCAGCAGAAATGTAGATGAAGGGAAGTAACTCACGTCAACTCACATCTGATTAATATTATAATATTGTCAATAGTATTGTTACTGGCCAGTTTATATTGCGCTTTACTCAAACTGTGAAATACAATTTATGGATAGGAGGAAAAGCCTCGCACAATTCAGAGATAGTATTGATTTCAATTAACTAATCATGAACAGTTTATTGTGGGAGATGTATGCACTTCTCATATTTTTTTTCCAGTTTAAGTCACTTTACGTCAAGTTACTCACTTCGCAGTGAATAAATAAATTAACAAATATGTATCATCTGGCTCAGTCAAAATATAAACATAAAGGGGAAACAAATAAACATTAAAGATTGATATTATCACTGCATCTATCATTGCATCTTGCTTATGGTTTAAATGATCGAATGACTTGAAAAAAAAATAATAAAAGAAGAATGTTTGAAAACTGGCTCAGTAGAAGAACACTGTCCGTAATTTGAGCTACTGCTGTTCCTTTATTGTGCCTAGGAATTACGTTAGTTTCAGCACATTTGAAATAGTTGTAACAGAAATCAACAGTCATTGAAAAACAAGGGGCGAAACCATCATGGCTCAAGCGTGATTTCTGCCGTTGTAAAATCTACTTGAACGAAACCGAAAAAGCAGGTGGTGTGGAGGGAGGGGGCTGCCAATACTTACATATGTATCGATCCAGATTGTGATTTCATTCACCATATTAAAAGAATGTTTGTCAAACTGAAAGTTGTGAGCTGAAAATCGAACAGTTCCATCCTGCTAAAGCAGCTCACGCTGATCGGCATTTCATTGTTTTATAATCATTGTACAGATCTGTAAAAAAAAAAAAAAAAAAAAAAATTCTAAAGAATTTCCCTGTCTTCATCGCGACATTCCAGCTTCAGTAAATCGTAGCAAAATCGCAAAATACATTTTCAGGCATGATAAACACTCCGGTCGATTAGTTATTTCATCAATGCTAACATCGGCCTTCTTCCGAAGGATTTTTCTTTTAACAATCTGAATCAGTCTCGATCTATTCTTGAGTCAGTCAGTACCGACCTCACTTGATTTTTGACTCACTTGTGTAAACAAAGTGAGTCTATGTTTTAACCCGGTGTTCGGTTGTCTGTGTGTGTGTGTGTGTGTGTGTGTGTGTCTGTGTGTCCGTGGTAAACTTTAACATTGACATTTTCTCTGCAAATACTTTGTCAGTTGACACCAAATTAGGCATAAAAATAGGAAAAAGTCAGTTCTTTCCAGTCATCTTGTTTAAAACAATATTGCACCTCTGGGATGGGCACAAAAAAAAAAAAAATGAAGCCTAATTATATGCAAACTGCATTTACTGTTATAATTATATTTTTTGTATTCTCTAAACTTGGCACTTTGATCTGATATTCTGACCAACAACAAGAGCAGTCATTATTATCATTTTTTGTTCAAACAGGAACTTCTTTTGCTAAGCATGGAAATTTTATTTATTTTGCAAACGTTTTGGTGCAGATAGTAAAAAAGGGAAATTACTCTGTAATTAATGCTAGGGGACTTAATTTGCTTTAATGTGATCTTTCTCATCTTAAACATTACATTTTGAAATTATGCTCAATACATAAAAAGCTTGATTTAAAAAAAAAAAATGTGTATCACAAGTGAGTCTTGAAGGCCTTGCCTCTCTTGTTCCTACATTTTTTATTGTCCGATTTTCCCCGTTTTGCTTGTGTGTGTTGAGTTATTGTATACGTGTGGGTGGGCGGGTAGGAGTTGGGAGTGTTTATCACATTGTGTATTTACAGTTTGACTATTGTTTATAGAATTTTAATGGTCGAGATGGACGCGTGTGCAACGAGTGTGGAGGGAGGGGGAGGATGAAAAGGGTGCTTCTGAGAGTGGTAGGTGGGGTGGAGATCAGAATGGATACGAGTGGTTAGAGATGGAAGGAAAGACTGAGTAACGCGCGCGCGCGTGTGTGTGTCTGTGCGCGTATGTGTGATTATATTTTGATGTATTCACTTTCTTAACTTACTCATAACGTGCTCTGTTTTCGTTGATTTACATTTCATTTTAATGTCTGCACATGTCAAACAGTGAATTTCTGTAACTAGGTATAGACAATAAATCGGTCCTGAGTGGTGTGTCCCGAGGTTTGTAAATGTGGCGATCGTGGATCAATGTTTCTCCAACAATGTCGCTGTTATTAGATGGACAAATCCATCTTCTCTTTTCTAGGACACATTCATTTATACATGGCAGACAACAAAGTCAAAAGTAACGGAAATGAAAAAAGAAAAAGAAAAAAGAAAGAATATGAAAATAATATGAGAAATCGTGTTTTATTCACGATATATTTTTCCACTATTAAAATTTCTGAAATGAATATTTAGGAATTGTCACTTGCTTTTAAAACCATATAATCAAAATGCGGTAGTCATGCGTGGCAGCGCTTCAAGACAGCCGTTTTGTGGGCATTATTGTTACCCTCGAGTGATCTTTGAATGTTAATTTCTTGCTGTGAAATCACACATCCAAGGCTGATTCTTCAAGGGAGACGCTTGATTAAAATAGAAAAAAAAAAAAGAAACAACTAATTATTATTATTTATATAGTGCTGAATCTTGTGCAAGGACAAATGAAAGCGCTTTCACACCAGTCAATAACACGCATTCACAACTCCAAGCTTGAGAAACTGAAGACAAAAAAAAGGCAGGGGAGGGAGGCTATCTTGGAAAGAGGTGGGTTTTAAGACCAGTCTTGAAAGAGCTGAGTGAAGAGACCTGACGAAGCGAAAGTGGAAGTTCATTCTAAATGAAAAGTCCAGAGACAGAAAGAACAGCGGCCGACAGTGGAGTTTTTGAATCTGGGTATGCACAGAGCGGATTCGAAGCTGATCGTAGAGAGCGAGATGGGGTGTAGAGGTGAAGGCAGCCACAGATATAGGAAGGGGCATATTTGTGAATACATTTATAACATAGAGTGTTGATCTTGTACTTTATTCTGTGTGAGACAGGGAACCAATGGAGATGATGGAAAGGAGGAGTGATGCACTCAGATCTTTTCTTTCTGAGGACGAGTCGGGCAGCAGAGTTCTGTATGCGCTGAAGGGACTGAAAGGATGAAGCAGGCACACCAGACTATTAATAGAGAGTTACAGTCGTCAAGGCGAGAGAAAATAAGTCTAGATGTTGCGTCGCTGGGCAGATATTTCTGAATGGAACTGATGCGCCGCAATTCACAATAGCAGGATTGACAGGTCTGACTGATAACATTTTTGCACGGACAGTGTGTTGTCGAGGACAATGCCGAGGTTCCTGACTAAGCTGGAAAAAGGGATGGATGTACTACCAAGTTTAGTTGTGTCAGTTGTGATGGAAGAACGTTTTTGTTCAGTTCCGATAATGATTGCTTCGGTTTTGTCCGTGTTTAGTTCTAATTTATTTCGAGTCATCCAGTTTTGAATGTCCAGGAAGCAGTCACATGATTCTTGCAAGAGCGAGGACAAATTTTCAGGGGTATCACTTTTCTGAAGTTGAGTTTCATCAGCATAAGAATGATGACTGACATGGTGGCGGTTGATAATTTCAGCGAGATGAGCAGTGTACAGCGTGAAGAACACAGGGCCTAAAACAGATCCCCGTGGGACTCCGTGTTCGACTTTAACGGGTTCAGACTGACAATTATCAAAATGACAGACTGGAATCGGTCAGTAAGATATGATTCGAACCAGCTGAGAGCAGTGCCGTAGATACCAAATGTAAAATGAAGATGGGAAATAAGGATTAAATGGTTTATCGTGTCAAAGGCGGCTGAAAAGTCGAGAAGATGGAGATGGGAAATTTTCCTGAGTCGGACGCTAGCAGTAGATTGTTCACGTTCTTGCATTTAAACTTTGGGATAGGCTGACCATATATTCAAGAAAGAAACTAGACGAGACCCACTGCTTTTAGTTGGCCACCACGAACAAAAATAGACAAAGAGTGGTTCTCTATCAACTAAAAACGAGGCAATGTCACGTCATAGTATTGGCAAGTGTCATGTTTGACAATGGGCAAACAATGCTCACAATTAACCATCCAAAAGTACATCAAGGAATGACAATGAAAATGTTACCAATGGTAGAGGACGTATGTGCATGTGCATGTGCATGTACGTGTGAGCGCGCGCGTGCGCGTGTGTGTGCTCTTGCTTGTTTGTTTGCTTGTACTTGTGTGTATGCGCATTCGTGTCAATACACATAGAAAAAGTCCTCTTCACTGCTTGAAATGTTTATTTTAAACAGGTCTTTTGTTCATGTTTAAAAAGAAAAACAGGTTAAACAGACAATCAGCAACTTTTCACAGCACAGTTCAAACCAATTAAGAAAATGCCAACAAACACGTTCTTGCATTCAAACTTTGGGATAGGACGTATTCAAGAAAGAGAACCTGTTTCCCCGAAATTTTCCTTCCAAAATTCTACATTTACTGTAGATATTATGAACATCATGGCCTTCATATTATTTTTCTCCTCCGCGATTCCTACCTCTTCGTCATCTTCAATAACGTGTATTTACATATCGTGAAAGTTATCCAAAAACTCAAGTGTCTTGAGAACAGTCGCCTTCTTCAACTGACTTGTGGACATACTGTTTACAAAAACAATGGTTTCACTGGAGTTACTGGGTACAGGTGTTTGCTGTCTCCATAGTACCACCCGTTTCCCGGACATTTTCTGGGCAGCTGGAGACAGCAGCCTGTGCACAGCAGCGGGATCTTCTAACGGGAGAGCTCTGCAACATAACAAATCACGACCACACAGTACAGGTTGAATACATCATACAAGGCATTTTCGCTTTGAACATAATGGAAGTTGTATTATCAAGACCAATTTTTGTCCCTGAATTTAACTGCAAACAATCTCTTCTGTTCACAGGTATTACTTAGAAGTCAACACACACACACAATACACCAGCATCTACACCATCTTGATGCAGGACCAGCTGCGCTGGGCAGGCCATGTAGTTCGCATGCCAGACCACCGGCTCCCCAAGAAACTGCTGTACGGCGAACTCTAACATGGCAAGCGCTCCCATGGAGGCCAAAAGAAGCGCTTCAAAGACACTCTGAAAGCTTCTCTGAAGGCCTTCAACATCAGCCACGACACGTGGGAGCTGAATGCAATGGACAGACCAAAGTGGCGTTCAGCTGTCCACAAAGGCGCCAAATCCTGTGAGGCCAACAGAATCGCTGCAGCAGAGCAACGCAGACAGGCCAGGAAAAGCAGTGTCAGCCAATCCCCGACAGCCGCCACCATCCCCTGTCCACACTTCGTCAGAACCTTCCGGGCGCGAATTGGCCTGACCAGTCATCTGCGCACCCACAGAGCCCAACCCACCCACCACCAGGATGAATAGATAGATGGTCCTCGTCGATCCCGACGGACGAACCACACACACACACACACACACACACACACACACACACACACACATATATATATATATATATATATATATATATATTAATGGCGCAGTTCGTGTGGTCTATCTTGAATTTTGATTTTCAATTTCGTTTAACTAGCAGAAGAAAGAGAATATGTTTTAGAACCGCAAATCAATGAGACACGATTTTTGCTAATCCGGTAACGATCCGGAAACGACCATAAGAAATTTTGCCGATGTGAACGAATCCGGGAGTGGATTGGCCTGACCAGTCATCTGCGCACCCACAGAGCCCAACCTACCCACCACCAGGATGAATAGATAGATGGTCCTCGTCGATCCCGACGGACGAACCACACACACACACACACACACACACACACACACACACACATATATATATATATGTATATATATATATATATATATATATATATATATATATATTAATGGCGCAGTTCGTGTGGTCTATCTTAAATTTTAATTTTCAATTTTGTTTAACTAGCAGAAGAAAGAGAATATGTTTTAGAACCGCAAATCAATAAGATACGATTTTCGCAAATCCGGTAACGATCCGGAAACGACCAAAAGAAATTTTGCCGATGCGAACGAATTAAAATGTTCAGAATGCGGAAATCCAGTTTACATGATAAGACTAGGCAAGTACATTATTTCCAGTGCCCCCTGGGGGCACTGAAACATTATACATGAGCACCTTTTACATACACGACATAAACAAAGAAACAAAAAACAACAAACAACAACTGTTGTTAAAAAGCAAAGGCCACACCAGCAAACAAGCAAATACACATTTTAACAGACAATATCATTTTCGCTATCAACACACAAAGCTTTACTGAAAAGAGACACGGTATAGTGAAAACGAAGGGTTTAAGTTTTAACAATATTCTTTTTTTCTTCCAAAAATAGTACGTGGAATTTAATGGTGTTTCATCGGGTTCTATGAGTAGGTCAACATTTTTATTTCACGATGCTGTCAACAAAAGGGTTTAGACCTGAACCTGAAGACTTGCACGCCAACAATTGTAATTCATGGTAAAGGCTACATGACCTAGCATTTCCCAAGAAAACAAATCTATTAAAGTTTACAACACACACACACACACACACACACACACACACACACACATCAATTTGCATCCGTCTTGTCCAAGGTCAGACTTCGGAGGAGATATTTGTGAGAGAATTTTTGCGACTAGTACAACAAAATCATAATGGAAAGACTTCTAATCTATTCTTTTCCTTTTTTTTTGTGGGGTTCGACATGGTTACGATCGTTTTTCATTATGAAAAGCACGCTGATATGTATCTATTTATTGCACGCCATACGCGCGCGCGGAGTGGTGGCCCGTGGTGTAACACGTCCGCCTAGAAAGCGATAGAATCTGAGTGGACTGGTTCGAATCCCAAAGTCACCAGTATTTTCTCTCTCTCCACTATAACTTGAGCGGTGGTCTGGACGCTAGTCATTAGGATGAGACGATAACCCGAATTCCTGTGTGCAGCATGCACATAGCGCACATGAAATGATCCGCGGCAACAAATGGGTTGTCCCTGGCAAAGTTCTGCAGAAAAAACCACTTTGACAGGAAAACAAATACACTTGCAGGCAAAAGAAAAGAATGGCGGCTCTCTCAGTGTAGCGACGTGCTCTCCCTGGGGACAACAGCTGAATTTCACACAGAGAAATCTGTTGTGACAAAAAAAAAAAAAGAGTAGCAAACACACTCACACGATACACTTTTTTTTTATTTTTCATAAAGGCACTTCGTTAGCTAAAAATGGAAATGACAACTGCCGATATTTACATCTGAATAGGAATGTTAAAAAGGAAGTCATGCAGCTACGATCTCAGGTAGTCCAACCCTAGCCCTTCACACTTTAAGAACTGCAAAGTTTGAAATAGATCAGCTGAGCTATAATGAATATGGTCCTGGACACAACAAATTTTGTGACGTTTATCTAAAATAAAACCCAACAAAACAAAATGATTTATGGATGATTTCTATTCGTTATTTCAAAACGCTAGAAAAGTTATTGTACACAGAAAAGCCGTACATAATCGATACTCACCTGAAGTATCTAAAGAGTGAGACAGACATAGGAAAACCCAAGGAGTCGAGTGACCTTCACATTTCACTGCAAAAAACATGAAAGTTTATGACGTCGCACAAGTCATGAATAAAACGAATTGGAAATGACTGTAAGGAAAATATCTTCTTTGTTCCTTATTTATCATTCTGACAACAAGGATAAGAAAGGTACACATTTCCACTCTTTTCCTCCTGTTTCTGCATTTGATGGGTTGTTGTCATTAGCTAAATATTTTCCATCGTAATTTCACAGACAAGATGTGTGTAAAATGGATTTTAAAAGTAATGACCATGATTTTTGAGTGTTATTGTTACGAAACATGCAATCCAGTTCACTTCCGAATGTTTTCTCCTCGCATGAGAAAAGGAAAAAAACAAAATCAAAAACAAAACAAAACAAAAACCACACGCACGCACACACACACGCACACACACACACGCACATGCACACACACAAACAAAAACGTCCTATAGGGGAAGACAAAAGTCAGAAGATAACAGTGATTATTTTATCAACATTTCACACCACAT
>JAAQRG010276770.1:7500-13072 GCA_011634625.1 Babylonia areolata | reverse complement strand
ATCTGTCTGCTCTATTTCTATTTCATTTTTTTAGTACTGGAGTAGGTGAAGTGAACAAAACAATAATGTTTTTTGTACACCTATCCACACAGCAGTGCTAATGACAAGGGGACAGCAGTCTCCATGCAAAGCTGAAAACCTCAAAAACAAAATGCACAGTCACCTGTTCAACAGGTATCTCTCACAGAAATGATATAACAAATGATTTAAAGTGATAAATTGATGTAGCAGAAGTTTTGTGTGTGAGTGAGTGAGTGAGTGAGAGTGAGAGAGAGAGGTGGGGGCCTGGGGGATGAAGGTTTTTCTCAATTCCAAACCATAAAATCAGCACTTGAGGGCCACCAATGCCTCTGAGGTATTCCAGCCCATAGAAGACAAAAATCAGTCCAATTCTTCCCAAACTGGTGTTTCTGCTTTCAAACCTGTATAAGTCAGCCTTGGGAACATGATTTTCAAAATCTTGTCTCGTGTGTGTGTGTGTGTGTGTGTGTGTGTGTGTGTGTGTGTGTGTGTGTGGGTGTGTGTGTGTGTGTGCACGTGTGTTTTCAATGCAACTCTATGTGTGTTTGTGAGGAAGAGAGACAGATAGAAAGACAAAGTGATTGAGAATGGGGATCAGGGGGGACATGGGAGGAAAGAGTAAAAGTTCGTATGTGTGAATGTATGCGCACTGCTTTAAATACAATTCTGTGTGTATTAAACTCTTTGTGTAAGTGTGTGTGTGTGTGTGTGTGTGTGTGTGTGTGTGTGTGTGTGCATGCGCACACTTGTGTGCCTAAGTACAGAAGCATATGCACAGAATTGTGTAAAAAATCATTTACTGTCCCGGATACACCATTACTGCATCCGTGTGTCCTTTTATCCTTTACGCATTGCTTTTGTTTGGATAGCTTTTCCAGAGTGCATACTGCACCTTTGAAAAGGGGTGAAGCTCGCCCATCCACCCCTCAAAAAGAAAAAAACAAAAACTGTTTCACTGGCTGATATAGATCTGGTACCTGTATTTGCCGATCCATTAACTGGGCTGAATACCAGTTTTAAAAAAATCAAGTTCAATCACTAAGAAGTGATGACAGCTTCCTTCACACGCAAAGCCCTCATCAAATAAGAAATGCACACAAACAGCTAACACCAAATAATCCAGGATACACATTCACCTCTGAAGTCAGCAGCAAAGTAACTGCAGAAGTGGAACACACACATCAGCAACTTTTTCCGCCCCTTAAATGAAAAAAAAGGGGGTCAATACAGACCAATAGTGGTGGGCACCCCTCTGTAATCACAGTGGGGTACAAGGTCAGTGACCCAATAAAGAAAAGGGTCACAAATAAAGTTTGGATAATCACAGGGGAAACGGAGTTACTGATCAAATGTCTTGAACAAGTTCTCCACTTAAAACTGCAGTCTCTCTAGGAATAAGTATACAGCTCATGAAACTGGGAGGGCAAGGAAAGAAATATGGTGTCTTTCTGCAAAGCATTTATTCACCATACTAGTGAAACACGCTCTTGTCCATAAACAAGAATTTTCTGCCAACCTTTTTTCTTTTTTTCTTTTTTTTTCTTTTTTTTTTCTTCTTCTTGTTTTTAATTCCTGATGCTTTCTTTCTTGTCCTCTTTTGGAACAGAGATGGACTTTTTGATGACACACTTAAAACTTTCCCCACAGAGTTAGTGGTTCAATGCTGCACCACTTATGCCGCTCTCTGTCCCCATCCGTCTGAGGCTATTTGTGCTCTCCACTGACAGCCAAGGACAGCTGAACTTGTTCACTGATGCGAATCCTTTTCAATACCGCATGCATTAAGTCGCTGTTTCATGCATGACTTCTCTCTCTCTACTTTTTTTTTCTTCTTTTTTCCTGTCCATTCATGTCTCCATTCATGCTCTCTTTCCCCCTCTGAAATAGAAGCCAGCCATCGACAACCTGTCTGCTGATGCAAAGCCTTTTCCATGCACTTTGCACATATTTCATGAAAGACCTCTGTCTCTCTCTCTCTCTCTCTCTCTCTTTCATGCATGGATCCTAGATTTTCTAAGATAGGGATCACAAGCTGTTAAAGCTGCTGACCTCACTTCCTCCACCTGTATTCTCAACATAGGCGCCCAACAAGGATGTGTTCTATCCCCACTGTTTAACTCACCATTTACACATGACTGCGCAACTCATAATGAATATAAAACCAAGGTCAAGTTTGCCGATGATGCTACTCTAGAAGGGCTGATTGTGATCAGTGATGAGTCTTAATACTGGGAAGAAGTACCAGAACTTGTCAGCTGGTGTGATCAAAACAACTCAGAACTCAATGCATCCAAAACAAAAGAATTAATAATATAGTTCAAGTTTGATCCCTTACCATTTGTCATTAAAGACAAGCAAGCAGACATCATAAGTGAATTTAAGTTTCTCAGACTGATCATTTCTATTTGAAATGGGAGAAAAATATGAACAAAATTATGAAAAAAATGGTTAAGAAGTATTTTCTTCGGTGCCTCAAAAAGTTCTGAATTAAAAAAAAGAAATCATGGTTGACTTCTACAGAGCTGTCACTGAAAGTGTATTACATGTTTGCTTTTACTGTTTGTTGCAGAAACATTTCTAAGGAAGAAATCACAGCTCTGAACAGAATCGTAAAAACTGCCACCAAAATTACCGGGAATGATCTACCTTCTCTGGATGACATTTATTATAAGCAGCAACTCAAAAAAGCAAAATCAATCAGCTAGGACGAATCACATTCAGCTTTTGGGATTTTTGAGATGCTCCCCTTGGGTCACTGGTACTGAAGTATTAGGACCAAAACCAATCGCTTCACCAACATTTTTCCCCCCAAAGCAGTCAATGCCCTGTCTCTGGAACAAACCAAGCAGGTTTAAAAAGAAGAGTGCAATCAGTAACCATTGACCTGAAGATCTAGTCATCAGCCCCATCCATATGCAATATGTAATGTGTGTGTGGAGGGGGGGAGTGCAGGGGGGGGTGTATGTGTGTGTGTGCACGTGTGTGTGTGTGTGTGTGTGTGTGTGTGTGTGTGTGTGTGCATGCATAAGTACTCATACCGATATGAACATGTGTAAAAAAATTCTACTGTATCTGTGTTTGTGTATGATTTTCGATTTATGTTTGTACCTTTTTATGAACAATTCCCCCAATGTTCCTTGGGACCCCGGTACACTTGGTAATAAAGACATTCTATTCTATTCTTCTCTCTCTCTCTCTTCTCAGTTAGAGGAGTGGGAAGGGAGGGGGCATGTGGTTCAGATTGTTGCACATGTAAGCTGATATATGAGAGAGCTGATGTGAATTAAATCATCACTTATTTATACGCTTCGTATTATTGGTTTGTTAAAACTGGGGTGATAATGTTTATTCTATTTCCTTTTTGTGATATGACAGATATTCACTAATTCAGTTTCACCCTTTCAGACTTCACAGCTTACCTAGCCGAGGGCAGTAAAAAAAAAAGAGTTGAAAGTGGCAAGTGTCCCCCTTTCTTCTTTTTCTTCTTCAAGATACTAAAACCATAGTCATCAACCAGAACACAATTCAAAACCTACAACAATGAGGCATGAAGAATTGGGGCTTACACAAAGCGGAGAAGAAAAAAAATTAGAAAGAGAGAAACGAAACAAAACTAAATGAAACGAAACGAAATTCTATTTCACCAGGGTAATGAGATAAGCAAGTACACATGCTTTTTTCCACCCAGCCCTGGACAAAGAGAGAAAAAGAAGAAAACACACACACACACACACACACACACACACACACACACACACACACACACACACACACACACACACAAAACAAGAAAACAAAAAACACGCACAAATTCGCAATTATCAAGTACAAGAAAAGGAAAAAAGAATTAAGTACTATTAAAAATTTTTTTAATAATAATAATAAAGACCAAAAAAAACTTTAAAAGAAGGAAGGTAAGGGGGTTGGGGGGCAGGGGGCAGGGGGGGATAATCCATCGACCACAAACAGAATCACATACACACTCGCACACTCGGGGAAACAAATGTTACAATGGGAGATAGGAAAAAAGAAAGAAAGAAAGAAAGAAAAACAAAAGAAGTCAGGCATGATATACTACTCACACACAGACAAACTAAGACATCAGTGAGACAACCAAACATTATCAGGAAAAAAAAAACAGAGAGAGACAGACAGAGAGAGAGAGAGAGAGAGAGAGAGAGAGAGAGAGAGAGAGAGAAGAATCTCCTAGTAGCAACGTAACATTGCAGTACACAGGAACTTCAACAAAGCAAGACAATGCGAAACGAGATGACGACAGCATCGGATCGCCCCCCTCCATGTGTTATATATATATATCATAATTCATGCCTTAACATCAACAGCTAGCGCGTCATGATCGGAGCGAGCGCGTCGCTAATGTTAAACTCTCCCATTCTATTCTTTCTGTTGGCCATTGCTTCCCAACAAGTAACCACCCGTTCTCTAGCTCTGTGCATAGACACTAATATCCAGCATGCACACCCCCGAAAACGTAGTATGGCTGCTTACATGGCGGGGTAAATTAAAAAAACAAAAAAAACAAACAACAACAGTGATACACGTAAAATGTTACATGTCTGTCTGAGTGTGTATGTCTGCGTGCCTGAAATCTGATTGTATGACACAGGAAACGAAATGATGAGCGCCAAATGGCAGCCGTCAGTCGGCTCTACCTAGTCAGGCAGTCTGTTGTGCAAATGACCCCGTGTTTGTCTCCGACCGAGGACAGGCACTATGAAAATATCCTGACCATTCATTCATTCAATATCTCGATACAGGGAATATTAGTGTCCGTGCTCTGCACTTCACCACATGCACTCTCCGCTACGGGCAAGTTTCCCACTCGAGGTTTCAGTTTCAGTTTCAGTAGCTCATGGAGGCGTCACTGCGTTCGGACAAATCCATATACGCTACACCACATCTGCCAAGCAGATGCCTGACCAGCAGCGTAACCCAACGCGCTTAGTCAGGCCTTGAGGGAAAAAAAAGAAGAAAAAAAAAAAGAAAAAAGGTGAATAAATAATAGATAAGCTTACACAAATAAATAAATAAATAATAACTATAATGTAAAAAATAAATAAATAAATAAATAAATAAGATAACAATGATGATAAATAAGCAAATAGATGTAAAACATGAAGACACATATTCACATATACACCCACACATGCATAACAGATATGCACCGAGCATGCAGTTTCACAGATATGAAAGCACAGTCAAATACATATAAACGTACATGAGCTCCAACACACACACACACACACACACACACATTACCCTGCACCTCCTCTACCCCCCTCCTCCACACACTCATTTCTAGTCTACGAGGAAAACTACAAGCACGCGTGGTACCGCCACACTCTCCAGCACCATGCAAACGGGCACAGCACTGACTGGCCACTGGAGAGGTCAAGGGACGTCCAAATCGATCATCATCAGTTACGGTGCTCGTGTATCGATCATCCCCAGTGAAGTACTCCATCGATCACTCGCCGTGGCTTCCAAGCAGGGCAGGAGACAGCGAGGTCAACAAACGGAACCAAGATGC
>JAAQRG010276770.1:0-5000 GCA_011634625.1 Babylonia areolata | reverse complement strand
CACCCAGAGAAAGTTAAACACTGCACGTCTACCTATCTCTCCATTGCGTCAGCTACTTTATAGGAAAGGGAAAGAACAGAAAAAAAGCATACAAATTGTACACCCTCATCAACTGTGCATGGTGGACACATTTTCCTGTCAATTTGAACAGCTGATAGTGTTTACATTTGGGTAAATCTTTTTCTTTTTCTCATATTTTCTTTCTTTCTTTATCATATTTTTTTTTCTTTCTTTCTTTTGTTAAGTGAATTGTTATTACAGTGTTGATTCGTCGGTAATGAGCTCTGATGAAGAACAATTATTAAAGCGGCATCTATCTATCTATCTCTATCTCTCTATATATATGACTATATATAGATATAATTATATATATATATATATATATATATATACATATGTATGTATGTATGTATACACATATATAGAGAGAGATAGACTGTGTGTGTTTGTGCGCGCGCGCGCGCGCGTGTGTGTGTGTGTGCGTGCGTGCGTGTGTGTAACAAGTAAAAAAAAAAAAAAACACCCAAAAAACCAAAAAGAAACAGGTCTTTTTCTTATTCCAAAAAACTCAGTTGAGCAGATGGAAGAAAAATAGTAGAAAAAAAAGAAGTGGATCAACAAAAACAAGAAAGCAAATGAATAATAAAAAGTAGGCCTATAAAAAAAATGGGGGGGGGGGGGGGGCGACCTTGAAGAAATGAAAGAGAAGGAAGGAAGAAAGATACTTTTTATTATCCCTCAGTCTTCACGCTTGCACACACACACACACACACACACACACACACACACACACACACACACAAGCACGCGAGCGCGCGCAGTCTGTGAGGAAACCGCAACTGAAACAACACCAGGCTGTACAGTACCAACCCACAGTTACTACTGCGGTACTTCAGTACTGGCTCCCAGCAGTGTGCTGGACCAATAGCGCTGAACCATGTCATTGTTGGACTCCCAACAACGGCCCACTGAGAGGAAAGAGTGCTTAAGAAAAACCCGGGCTTTCTGTGAAACTTTCCAGACCTAGCGGAAATGACGGCATGACCAACTGGTGCCTGAGCACGTAACTCTTGTGACCTTTCGTCAACCACGGACCCCACCCCACCCCTCTCTCTCTCTCTCTCTGTGACATACACACAGAGACATAGATAGACACGCGAAGAAGGCTGATAAAGTTTGTGTCATTTTAGCTCTTTTCTGTCAGACAACATGTAAAACCGTAGGCTTTGGATCACATTCATCTCCCTGCTCAAGTAAACTCGTATAAATAAGACAAAAATCCACACAGTGTGTATATAGCAATTAAACATATAAACTTATGAAATACTTTCATGCGCGCGCGAGCGCACGCACACACACACACACGCACGCACGGACGCACACACACAAACACACACACACACACACACACACACAGTATCGGCCCTGAAATTTCAAACACGGTCCCCGTAGAGTTACATTCTTTCTGACATGGCCCGCACACAAATGCTCAAATAGACGACACAGACAGACAAACAGATGAAATCGCATATAAATATTCGGTGCAGTTACTAAGCAACAGCCACCCCGTTCCCTTTATCTCTTTCTCTCTATTGATGTACGTGCAGAATAATGTGAAGCACTGGCTTTTTGTTCATAGTTTGATTTGATTTTCGTTTTCTTTTTCCTTTGCCCAGAGGGATGGATGTTAAAAAGCTATATTACAAAAAGCTTACAAAGCTCTACATATCAATACCTTTAAAAAATTATAAAATGCCTCTCTCTCTCTCTCTCTCTCTCTCTCTCTCTCTCTCTCTCTCTCTCTCTCTCTTTCTAAAGGTGCTATGGGGACTGTGATGGGCTGTGGACTGTGTGTATAGGGTTAGAGCGGAGAGAGTGATTTAAGGTAGTCAAGACACATGCTCCTTCGTCCCATCTGCACACCCTGCAAACATTCTTCACATGGACGACCAGGTTCGCACGCACCTGTTTAACGGTGCGTTTGCGCTCCAGTTTGTTTTAACACACACGTGTGTGTGTGTGTGTGTGTGTGTGTGTGTGTGTGTGTGTGTGTTTCTTTTCTATGTTCACTTTTCACTGCTATTTCTATCTGTTTTTGATACCGCACCCAGTACTGAAAATGGTGTCTGCTTTACAGATTTACTCTCACAACAAACCCTCCCCATGTTCATACTGCAAGCACAATAGGCCTGTATGATTATTGTTCCTTACGTCTTCCACATAATAAGCTACCTTCAAACTGAACGTCTAACACTACCCATACCGCTGTCACTGGTTACTGGAAAAATAAAATAAAAAGGCGTCAGCGCTATGCCAACACAAGCGTTTTGATTTGCTAATTATTGTATCAATCTTTCTTCTTCTTCTTCTTCTTCTTTTTCCCCAGCACCCTACCTAAAAGAAAGCGAAAATTTTCAAACCAATCAAATGAAACTGGCTTGAAGGCCTTGTCATTCGTGTTGTATTTGTTACAAGAGTGCGTATGTGGGTGACATGGACGAAATATTTGTGATCACCTGTGATAACAAAAGAGATTAAAACAAACAGAAAAATGCGCTGAATCAAATTAACGGAATACTACATGTCACTAAAAACTGTCACATGATACAGACGAAGAAGAAAATTGACACGTTTTGATTAATGGAAGAGCACGTGACCTTCTCTGCTGCCAAGTATGGAAGAGCACGTGACCTTCTCTGTTGCTAAACTCACAAGACGATGGCTGATTGGTTCCAGCAATGACCAATCAAAACGTCGGGACTAGAACGGGTCACTTGTGAGACTTGACATCAACTCTTGGAGATAGTGTAGCAAGGATGTTATCGCTTCTGCCGCTGGTAGGCCTACGGCCTGTTTCGGCCGGTACAAATCTTGGCTGTTTTCTGCACACCGCCTCCCGCGTTCCATAGGACTCAGTGTGCCCCGTCATCAGCGGACAGATTATCGTCTTCTGATATCACCTCTCATTGTTTCATCGTGTGTGTGCCAGGCCAACGAGTGGGAACATGATCACCGAGACGCTCTAATAACGCGGATGAGAGCACTTTCAGGAAGATAGGGACGAGCGACGAGGTCAAGTGTATTCCGAAAGCGTAGTTTAAAACGGAGAGGACATATGGAGCTGGGGGATTATTGCACGCCTTGACCTTTACTTGTGTTGAATAGCTGATCATAGGGTTACAATACTACTACTACTACTAATGATGATGATAATAAAATGATAACAACAATAATGATAACAATAAGAAGAAGAAGAAGCATCACAATAACCATAATTCTAATCATACTGTACAGAGGGATGTGTAGGGGGATGGGTGGGGTACACGAAAGGGGAAAATGCGCGCATTTCATCTTTCATGTCCAGTCCATTCGAGTTATAAAATGAGTGCGCCTGATTTGTATTCTTTCACATCGATAAATGACAATAAATATTCGGAAAATATACTACTCATTATTTAACTAAATATCGAATCAACCGGATCATTATTCAATGACTCTTATAATGACAATAATTTCTTATGAAACTAATGACGATGGAAATGCTAAAAAATGATGAGAATGAAAACCTTGGGTCAAAGGTCAGGTGGCTTTTTCAAATGATAAAAAGGCTTATAGTTCTTTTAGAATAGAAATGGACCATATCTTTTAAAAGGGGAGAGTATTGTTGGAAGAAGGTCAGACATGCCATGTGCACGTTACGTTGACATTCAAAGCATCATTCGATATTCTCTCGAGTGTGTGTGTGTGTGTGTGTGTGTGTGTGTGAGGGCGGGAAAGACAAAGTCTTTAAGAGAATGTGTGCTTTTTTTCAATTAGATTTAACGTCTATCCTTAAAATGTAATAGACCAGACAACCCCAGCCCCAGCCCCCGAAAACAAACAAAACAAAAATAAAAACAAAAAAACACAAAAAAACACACCCAACAACAACGACAAAAACAATACCTCATTAACTAGCCAAACCGCAAGAAGAAATTGTTTAAATGTAAGAAACGTAATGATTAAAATATATCATCCCTTGAATAAACAACATTACTTTAAAAATATATGTATATCATTAACACCGAAACTATTGGACATTTCAGCACAGCCTTGAAAAATGAATAAATCAGCAATAGTTTGCTAAATTCTTTAGACACCGGAGCAGATGACAGGGGAGGAAGGAGATATTGCAATATGTGGCAAGCTGATATGTGGTCAGTTGTTACAAGACAACCACATTCACATATACAAGTGACGTGTCCAACATATTTGGTTTTAAAATAGTTCCATCAATGCATACACATTTGAGAGATGATCTATTTTTTCCTGGCATGTGTGTGTGTGCGCGCGCGCTTGTGTGTGTGTGTGTATTATGCGTGCGTGTGTGTGTGCGCGCGCGCGCGTGTGTGTGTGTGAAAAGAGAAAACTAACACATGTTTTCCTTTTTTTGCCAACCACGAATACTGCAGGCGATTTAAACGCAATAACTGGAGGTCAGTATATATAACGTTTTTTTTTGTTTTGTTTTGTTTTTGTTTTTTTGTTTTCTTTTGTTTGTTAAGCTACGCCCATAAGCTTTCTAGATCTTCGACTGCAAAAAACACATGATTCCAGCTTTTGTCTGTGACCGTGTAACGGATGAACGGAGCTCATATCAATTTTCCCACAAATTCTAAAGCGCTTGACACGGACTTGTTTGTGTATGGAGTTCGGAGTTCGCGACCTCCTGCAAAAAGCGTACATGCGAACTGTGATCGTGTTCGGTAAATAAAACCAGCATGCGGAACGTCAGTCATGACTGCACAGGTGTGGGGCGCTGTACGTCTGTCCGACGATGATCTTTAATTAAAGGCCTTCTCACACCATTGTGATCGACGCGTCGACGCGTTTGCTCCCGGCTCCCTGAACCGCTCTCTCGGTCAAAGTTTTACGGTTTTATTCACGAAAGCGGCTAGCAAAATGTTCTGATCTTTTCACTGTGAAAAAAAAAAAGCTTGTCTCACACACACACACACACA
>JAAQRG010276756.1:597-11206 GCA_011634625.1 Babylonia areolata | reverse complement strand
CTCCCTCTCTGTCTGTACCTTTCTGTCTGTCACTCACTCATTTCATTTGCCTGAAGAAGAGCTTGTGGCTCGACACGTCGCCTCTTTTATCCCAAGTAAGTCGACTTTTACCAAGATTTTTTTTAGTCTACCTCCCACTGGATCAGAGTTACCTGCCGTTGCGCCCACTGGCTGTGCTCTGTTGGTCTCTGCGTTTTTGTGCTTATTTCTGTGTTTGCCCTGTTCGGATTTTGACATTTTTTATGTGTTTGTGCGTCTTATTTCAAGGACTCCGAAGGTCGGAACAGTTTTTATCGTTTTTGTCTACTTTTGTAACAGTTTGACATTTCATATTCTTCATGTTTGTGTTTTGTTTGCAAACTGACGGATGAATACTGCTCACCTGACCGTAGTCCGTCGTGTCGTGTCAACATCAACATTTTTTCTTCTCAAGCTGCTGAACATCTTTCCAAAATTTATTCCTGTACCGATGTCTCCACACATTACAACACTGTTTTCTCTCAACTACTGGATGAACATGCACCCCCACTTCCCGCATGCTGCCTGATAGGCCTTCCGCCCTATGGTACACACAAGACATTCGACTTGCAAAATGCAAACGTCGCCAATTCGAATGGCAATGGCGATCAACAAAACTGAAAGTCCACAATCAGATCTTCCGAAAACAAATAAAGTCAAACATATGATCTCATCAGTGAAGACAAACTTCTTTTCTTCTCAAGTTCTCGATGCCACATCCACAAAATCTCTTTATTCTATCATGTCAAATCTGATTAGTAATGCAAAAAAGACCCCTTTTCCTTCTGCCTACACTTTTCTGAACTTCCCAGTGTCTTCTCCTCTTTCTTTTTCGACAAAGTCCAAAATATTCGTACGAACTTGGACCAGATGCCTTTCCAACCTGCTTATCCTGATCCTCAATTCAATGACACTCCTCTCCATTGACTGAAACAGAAGTGAATGAAATCCTGAAAGAAATGACAGTAAAATCCTGTGAACTCGATCCTATACCAGCCTCTGTCTTTTCCCAGTGTGTCTCACAGCTTCTCCCCACAATCACCAATATTGTCAACTCATCCCTTCTGAGTGGAACGTTTCCATCCACTTCCAAAACTACAATCGCCCAGCCTCTTCTGAAGAAACCCAACCTTGATGCAAACATTTTGAAAAATCATCGACCAGTTTCTAACCTTCCTTTCCTGTCCAAACTCCATGAAAAATCTGTCCTGAAGCAACTCAACAACCACCTTTGTTTCAACAATCTCCTTCACCCTTTTCAGTCTGCATATTGTGCTGACCACAGCACTGAAACCACTCTCCTTCACATCCTCAATAACCTACTGCTAGCGTCCGACTCAGGACAGATTTCCCTTCTCACTCTTCTCGACTTGTCAGCCGCCTTTGACACGATAGACCATTCAATCCTTCTTTCCCGTCTTCATTTTACATTTGGCATCAAATGCACTGTTCTCAACTGGTTCAAATCTTATCTCACTGATTGATTCCAGTCTGTCATCGTTGATAATTTCCAGTCTGAACCTGTAAAAATCAAACACGGAGTCCCACAGTGATCTGTTTTAGGCCCAGTTCTCTTCACACAGTACACTGCTCCTCTTGCTGAAATTATCAACCACCACAATGTTAGTCATCATTCCTATGCTGATGACACTCAACTTCAGAAGAGTGAACGCGGACAAAACTGAAGCAATGATCATAGGAACCAAACAAAACTCTCTTCCATCACAGCTGACAAAATCAAACTTGGCAATACATCCATCCCTCATTTCAGCTCAGTCAGGAACCTCAGCGTTGTCCTTGACAACACACTGTCCATGCAAAAATTATCAAGTCAGACATGTCAATCCTGCTGCTGTCAGTTGCGACGTATCAGTTCCGTTCGGAAATATCTGTCCACTGACGGAACATCTAGACTTGTCATTTCACTCATTCTCTCTCGCCTTGACTACTGTAACTCTCTTTTGTCTGGTTTGCCTGCTTCATCCATTCAGTTCCTTCAGCGCATACAAAACTCTGCTGTCCGACTTGTCTTCAGAAAGAGAAGATCTGAGCACATCACTCCTATTTTGCAACATCTCCATTGGCTCCCTGTCTCATACAGAATAAAGTATAAGATCAGCACTCTATGTCATAAATGTATTCACAGATCTGCCCCTTCCTATCTTTGTGGCTGCCTTCACCTCTACACTCAATCTCACTCTCTACGATCGGCTTCAGATCCCCTCTGTTTACGCATACCCAGATTCAAACACTCCACTGTTGGACGCCGCTCTTTCTCTGTCTGTGGACCTTGCATTTGGAATGAACTTCCTCTTTCACTTCGTCAGGTCTCCACACTCATCTCTTTCAAATCTGGCCTTAAAACCCACCTCTTCACAAGATAGGCTCGCTCCCCTGCCTCTTCCTTGTCTTCAGTTTCTTCAGTTTTAGAATTATGCATGTGTGTAAATGACTGGTGTGAAAGTGCTTAGATTTGTCTGTGCACAAGATTCAGCGCTATATAAATACTATTATTATTATTAATAATAACGAATAGAAAACACACTTCAACATTTTTTTTATATTTCTACACAGGTTTTTTTGTGTTCTTTCTTTCTTTTTTTTTCTTTTTTTGTTGTTGTGAAGCTGTATATGAATATGATAACAAATAGAGAACACATTTCAACAAACTAATTTTGAATTTTGATAAGTATTTTGTGTGTTTTTTCTTAAAGTGTGTATCACAAATGAGTCTTGAAGGCCTTGCCTTTCTTGTTATTATTTATTATGAATGAAGTTCCTGTGTGTACAGGTGCGGGTGAACGGTGTGGAGTACATGCCCAGCGCTGCCTGTGGCAACAAAAAGCTGGCCAAGGCCCAGGCAGCTGCCGTGTGTCTGCAGGAGATGGGACTGATTCCCCGCGACTTCGTGGTGCAGGTGTGATGCACAGACACACACACACAGGTGGCTTGAGGGGTGTACTGCCCCTTCGTGGTGCAGGTGTGACGCACACACACACAGGTGGCTTGAGGGGTGTACTGCCCCTTCGTGGTGCAGGTGTGACGCACAGACACGCACACACAGGTGGTTTGAGGTGTGTACTGCCTCTTCGTGGTGCAGGTGTGACGCACACACACACACACACAGGTGGCTTGAGGGGTGTACTGCCTCTTCGTGGTGCAGGTGTGATGCACAGACACACACACACAGGTGGCTTGAGGGGTGTACTGCCTCTTCGTGGTGCAGGTGTGACGCACAGACACACACACACAGGTGGCTTGAGGGGTGTACTGCCCCTTCGTGGTGCAGGTGTGACGCACAGACACACACACAGGTGACTTGAGGTGTGTACTGCCCAGAGATGCCAAGTGTTATGTATTTTGTTACACTCGATTGCAGTTTGTTCCGACATTACGCCATTACGCCAACGTCAACATTTTTCCTACGAGTTCATTTTCGACTACATAGCATGGTCACATGTTTTCCTGTCGTAACATTACCCAGACACTCAAGACTTATCAATCATGAGGCCAGGGCAGTCACTACTAACCTTGGTCTCACGTGATGATGGTCAGCTGATTGTGTGCGTGTTAACATTGAAACATTGAGTGGACCAATCGGCTTAATTGTAGCAGTTACACCATGTTTTTGGTAGGCTCAAGAGTTTGTATGCCTTGGAGATAAAATGTAAGTTTGCTGATGTGGCTGGGGAGTTTTTGTTACATAGTAGCATGGAGAATTAAGGTGTAGGTTTTTGGTTTGATTTTGAAATGGAGAATTAAAACGGAGGTTTTTGCTTTGAGTTCAGAATGGAGAATTAAGTTGGAGGATTTTGGTTTGATTTTATTATGAAGAATTCAGACTGGTTTTGGGTTTTAGTATGAAGAAAAAAGACCTTGCCATCTTTTTTCTTTATTTTTAGGTCATGGTGTTTGATTGATTTTAGTATGAACGATTGAAACCATAGTTTTTGGTTTGATTTCAGCATGAAGAAATCAGATTGCGGACTGGGTTTTAATTTTAGTGTGAAGAATAAAAACCATGGGTGTTTGGTTTGATTTTATCATGAAGAATCAAGACCATTTTTTTTTTTGTTTGATTTTAGTGTGAAGAGTCAAAACTATGGGTGTTGGTTTTCTTTTAGCATGGAGGTGGAATTGTTTGTGTCCAGGTGCGATCCAAATGAAAACTCCACATTTGATTTTGCAATCTTGTATGCATAGCATTTACATGAATGTAAAATCATTGTCATTTTTATTTGGGGGACAAGTTGTCTTTGTTATGTTGATGACTCCCTGTAGTTACAGTTGTTGGTTTTTTTTTTTTTTAATAATTTGTTTGCTTTGTTTGAGACGTTGGATGAAGTGGTTTAGGTTCCACTGGGTGTTGTGAAATATTCCATTCCTCCTTCACTTTACAATGCCCCCACCCCCAGCACACGTGCACTTGCCACATTCATGCACACACATAATGTACACACTGAAAAAATGCTAGACAGTGCACACACGCACACACACACGCACACTAAACACATTGCGCACAAATACAAATTATATCTGTTCTTGTCTTTTTTAATTTTTTATTTAATGAACACTTTCTCGCATTTTTCAAAAGGCATTGTTTGTTTTTCTTCATGGAAATGTGGATCACTAAAGACAGGCCAATTGTTTTCCAGCAAGCGACTGAGATTTCCATCCATGTGAAGACATTCCTTAGGTAGATGCTTGTGGGAGGGGAGTTGGTGCTATGCTTAGAGCTAGAGCATCAATAGGTGGCTGATAGTGGGATGGTGCTATGGTAAGAGAGCATCAATAGGTGACTGATAGTGGGATGGTACTATGGTAAGAGAGCATCAATAGGTGGCTGATAGTGGGATGGTGGTGTGGTAAGAGAGCATCAATAGGTGGCTGATAGTGGGATGGTGGTATGGTAAGAGAGCATCAATAGGTGGCTGATAGTGGGATGGTGGTGTGTTAAGAGTTAGAGCATCAATAGGTGGCTGATAGTGGGATGGTGGTGTGGTAAGAGTTAGAGCATCAATAGGTGGCTGATAGTGGGATGGTACTATGGTAAGAGAGCATCAGTAGGTGACTGATAGTGGGATGGTGGTATGGTAAGAGAGCATCAATAGGTGGCTGATAGGGGGATGGTGGTATGGTAAGAGGGCATCAATAGGTGGATGATAGTGGGATGGTACTATGGTAAGAGAGCTTTGATAGGGGGATGGTGGTAAGAGAGCTTTGATAGGGGGATGGTGGTATGGTAAGAGTTAGAGCATCAATAGGTGGCTGATAGTGGGATGGTGTTATGGTAAGAGCATCAATAGGTGGCTGATAGGGTGATGGTGCTATGGTAAGAGCATCAATAGTTGGTTGATAGTGGGATGGTGCTATGGTAAGAGGGCATCAATAGGTGGCTGATAGTGGGATGGTACTATGGTAAGAGAGCATCAATAGGTGGTTGATAGTGGGATGGTGCTATGGTAAGAGAGCATCAATAGGTGGTTGATAGTGGGATGGTGCAATGGTAAGAGAGCATCAATAGGTGGCTGATAGTGGGGATGGTGGTATGGTAAGAGAGCATCAATAGGTGGCTGATAGTGGGATGGTGGTGTGGTAAGAGTTAGAGCATCAATAGGTGGCTGATAGTGGGATGGTGGTATGGTAAGAGAGCATCAATAGGTGGTTGATAGTGGGATGGTGCAATGGTAAGAGCATCAATAGGTGGCTGATAGTGGGGATGGTGGTATGGTAAGAGAGCATCAATAGGTGGCTGGTAGTGGGATGGTGGTATGGTAAGAGAGCATCAATAGGTGGTTGATAGTGGGATGGTGGTATGGTAAGAGTTAGAGCATCAATAGGTGGCTGATAGTGGGATGGTGGTATGGTAAGAGGGCATCAATAGGTGGTTGATAGTGGGATGGTGGTATGGTAAGAGTTAGAGCATCAATAGGTGGCTGATAGTGGGATTGTGCTATGGTAAGTGGGCATCAATAGGTGGTTGATAGTGGGATGGTGGTATGGTAAGAGGGCATCAATAGGTGGTTGATAGTGGGATGGTGGTATGGTAAGAGTTAGAGCATCAATAGGTGGCTGATAGTGGGATTGTGCTATGGTAAGTGGGCATCAATAGGTGGTTGATAGTGGGATGGTGGTATGGTAAGAGGGCATCAATAGGTGGTTGATAGTGGGATGGTGGTATGGTAAGAGTTAGAGCATCAATAGGTGGCTGATAGTGGGATTGTGCTATGGTAAGTGGGCATCAATAGGTGGTTGATAGTGGGATGGTGGTATGGTAAGAGGGCATCAATAGGTGGTTGATAGTGGGATGGTGGTATGGTAAGAGCATCAATAGGTGGCTGATAGTGGGATGGAGCTATGGTAAGAGAGCATCAATAGGTGGCTGATAGAGGGATGGTGGTATGGTAAGAGGGCATCAAAAGGTGACTGATAGTGGGATGGTACTATGGTAAGAATTAGAGTATCAATAGGTGGCTGATAGTGGGATGGTACTATGGTAAGAATTAGAGTATCAATAGGTGGCTGATAGGGGGATGGTGCTATGGTAAGAGAGCATCAATAGGTGGCTGATAGTGGGATGGTGGTATGGTAAGAGCATCAATAGGTGGCTGATAGTGGGATGGTACTATGGTAAGAATTAGAGTATCAATAGGTGGCTGATAGGGGGATGGTACTATGGTAAGAGGGCATCAATAGGTGGCCGATAGGGGGATGGTGCTATGGTAAGAGGGCATCAATATGTGGTTGATAGTGGGATGGTGCTATGGTAAGAGGGCATCAATAGGTGGTTGATTGTGGGATGGTGGTATGATAAGAGGGCATCAATAGGTGGTTGATAGTGGGATGGTGGTATGGTAAGAGCATCAATAGGTGACTGATAGGGGGATGGTGCTATGGTAAGAGCATCAATAGGTGGCTGATAGTGGGATGGTGCTATGGTAAGAGGGCATCAATAGGTGGTTGACAGTGGGATGGTGCTATGGTAAGAGGGCAACAATAGGTGACTGATAGGGGGATGGTGCTATGGTAAGAGGGCATCAATAGGTGACGGTGCTATGGTAAGAGCATCAATAGGTGGCTGATAGTGGGATGGTGCTATGGTAAGAGTTAGAGCATCAATAGGTGGCTGGTAGGGGGATGGTACTATGGTAAGAATTAAGAGTATCAATAGGTGGCCAATAGGGGGATGGTGGTATGGTAAGAGCTTTGATAGTGGGATGGTGCTGTGGTAAGAGTTAGAGCATCAATAGGTGGTTGATGGTGTGCTTAGAGCTGGACTGCTGGTGTGAGCAGCGAGGATAGTTTGATGCTGTAGGTATTGGGGTTGATAGTGTCCAGTAGAGTCCTATTTGGTGAAGATGCATCAGATTCTTTTGTCATTCTGTCTGATCAAGTTAGTTGTGTGTGTGTGTGTGAACATGATTGAGAGAGTGAGTGAGCAAGTATGCTCTTTGCCCATGTTTGTGATGTTAAAAAGTTGGCTCTTTTAGGATAAATGGATATTTTTTTAAAAATAAAGTTTCTTAAACATCACTGTGCCTTGATTTACTTTGTGATGGATTGTAGGATGTTACTGGATGTGGTTTGGCAGAGCTGGCTAGGTGTTGGCCTTGTGATCCAGTGATCAGGGTTCGAGGCCCCGCTTCATTATGGCGCTGTGTCCTTGGGGAAAGGCACTTGACTCCGCTTTTCCTCGTTAGTGATGCCATCATTTTATCCACATTTTATGATTGAAATTAAATAAACACAGCAAAAACAACAACAACAACAACAAAAAAAAAAACACCCAACAAATCAACAAGAATGGCAACAACAACAAAACTCTCACACACATACACAAGAACAAAGAAGAAAAACACAATAAAACAAAAAAACAGGCTTTGCACACTATTCCCCTAAAAAAACCCCCCCAAAACGTCTTTTTTGCATCATGGATGTGAATAACAGAAAACTAGTTTGCATGTGCTGAAAACAGAGCAACTCAACTGATGTGACCATATCACTGTTGGACATTGCTCACAATTGTTTCCTAACTTTTCGAAAATGGAAAGGAACAATATCAACATGGTACGTTTGGAGAGAAAAAGAAAAAAAAAGATTCTGAGTGTGGTGGTATCTTCCAACATAGACAAAAAAGAAAGAAAAAAATTAACGCCAGAACTTCTGCATAAAATGTTACATCCCTTGTCCGCTTGCTGTCTACATGTCTTGTTCTCTGAGTTACTGTCTACATGTCCTGTCCTCTGTGTTACTGTCTACATGTCCTGTCCTCTGTGTTACTATACTGTCTACATGTTCTGTCCTTACTGTCTACATGCCCTGTCCTTTGTGTTACTGTCTACATGTCCTGTCCTCTTACTGTCTGCATGTCCTGTCCTCTGTGTTGCTGTCTACATGTCCTGTCCTCCTGCTGTCTACATGTCCTGTCCTCTTGCTGTCTACATGTCCTGCCCTCTGTGTTACTGTCTACATGTCCTGTCCATGTACTGTCCTCTTGCTGTCTACATGTCCTGTCCTCTCTGTTACTGTCTACATGTCCTGTCCTCTCTGTTACTGTCTACTTGTCCTGTCCTCTCTGTTACTGTCTACATGTCCTGTGCATACTGTCTACATTTCCTGTCCTCTGTGTTACTGTCTACATTTCCTGTCCTCTGAGTTACTGTCTACATGTCTTGTCCTCTGAGTTACTGTCTACATGTCTTGTCCTCTGTGTTACTGTCTACATGTCCTGTCCTCATACTGTCTACATGTCCTCTCAGCTTGCTGTTTGCATGTCCTGTCCTCTGTGTTGCTGTCTACATGTCCTGTCCTCTGTGTTGCGGTCTACATGTCCTGCCCTTACTGTCTACATGTCCTGTCCTCTGTGTTACTGTCTACATGTCCTGTCCTCTGTGTTACTATACTGTCTACACGTCCTGTCCTTACTGTCTGCATGTCCTGTCCTCTGTGTTACTGTCTGCATGTCCTGTCCTCTGTGTTACTGTCTGCATGTCCTGTCCTCTGAGTTACTGTCTGCATGTCCTGTCCTCTGAGTTACTGTCTACATGTCCTGTCCTCTGTGTTACTATACTGTCTACATGTCCTGTCCTCTGTGTTACTGTCTACATGTCGTGTCCTCTGAGTTACTGTCTACATGTCCTGTCCTTACTGTCTACATGTTCTGTCTTTACTGTCTACATGTCTACTGTCTACATGCCCTGTCCTCTGTGTTACTGTCTACATGCCCTGTCCTCTGTGTTACTGTCTATATGTCCTGTCTTTACTGTCTACATGTCCTGTCCTCTGTGTTACTGTCTACATGTCCTGTCCTCTGAGTTACTGTCTGCATGTCCTGTCCTCTGTGTTACTGTCTATATGTCCTGTGCTTACTGTCTACATGTCCTGTCCTCTGTGTTACTGTCTACATGTCCTGTCCTCTGTGTTACTGTCTGCATGTCATGTCCTCTTGCTGTCTACATGTCCTGTCCTCTGTGTTACTGTCTACATGTCCTGTCTTTACTGTCTACATGTCCTGTCCTCTGTGTTACTGTCTACATGTCCTGTCCTCTGAGTTACTGTCTGCATGTCCTGTCCTCTGTGTTACTGTCTATATGTCCTGTGCTTACTGTCTACATGTCCTGTCCTCTGTGTTACTGTCTACATGTCCTGTCCTCTGTGTTACTATACTGTCTACATCTCCTGTCTACATCCCCTGTCTACATGTCCTGTCCTCTGTGTTGCTGTCTACATGTCGTGTCCTCTGTGTTGCTGTCTACATGTCCTGCCCTCTTACTGTCTACATGTCTTGTCCTCTGTGTTGCTGTCTACATGTCGTGTCCTCTTGCTGTCTACATGTCCTGTCCTCTGTGTTACTGTCTACATGTCTTGTGCTCTGTGTTACTGTGTGCATGTCCTGTCCTCTTGCTGTCTACATGTCCTGTCCTCTGAGTTACTGTCTATATGTCCTGTCCTCTGAGTTACTGTCTACATGTCCTGTCCTCTGTGTTACTATACTGTCTACATGTCCTGTCCTCTGTGTTACTGTCTACATGTCGTGTCCTCTGAGTTACTCTCTATATGTCCTGTCCTCTGAGTTACTGTCTACATGTCCTGTCCTTACTGTCTACATGTCCTCTCCTTACTGTCTACATGTCTACTGTCTACATGTCTTGTTCTCTGAGTTACTGTCTACATGTTCTGTCCTCTGAGTTACTGTCTACATGCCCTGTCCTCTGTGTTACTGTGTACATGTCCTGTCCTCTGTGTTACTGTCTACATGTCCTGTCCTTACTGTCTACATGTCCTGTCCTTACTGTCTACATGTCCTGTCCTCTGTGTTACTGTCTACATGTCCTGTTCTCTGAGTTACTGTCTACATGTCCTGTCCTCTTACTGTCTGCATGTCGTGTCCTCTGTGTTACTGTCTACATGTCCTGTCCTTACTGTATACATGTCCTGTATTTACTGTCTACATGTCCTGTCCTCTGTGTTACTGTCTACATGTCCTGTCCTCTGAGTTACTGTCTGCATGTACTGTCCTCTGTGTTACTGTGTATATGTCCTGTGCTTACTGTCTACATGTCCTGTCCTCTGTGTTGCTGTCTACATGTCC